>JACEIK010002314.1:74105-90116 GCA_018107945.1 Datura stramonium
ACAAGGACTAATCATGTTGGTTAGTACATATATTCACATTTATATAAAATCACATGAAAATGTATATAATTAATTAGCTAAACAAGACTAAATTAAGATACAAAGCATCATTCGGGCATGCTATTTTTCCCGAGATCAGGGACTAGAGAGGGCGTGCAACATTGCACCATGAGACATCGCACAATCATCCATATGATATTAGGAATAGAGAGGGTGTGCGGTAAATAATATGCAAACCATGCAACATGAGCAAAATTGACAGTTAGACTAGTAATTGAACAATGAAACAATAAGCAAGATGTGAAAAATCGATACTTGGACCAGTAATTGTACGATGCAAAATAACTGACTTAGAGAACGGGTCTAACTCAAAGAACCAGCTAAATACCTTACCCTAAGCATCTGGTAGAAGGGGACATAGATCATAGCATGACTCAGAAGCTTAACATAAACTTGAGATTCAAGGAATATGACACTGAACCTCACTTACAAACTCTTAGAATTAACTTTGGATACTAAGACCCAACTTCAGAATACTTGAATTCCGCTTTGAATACTTGGATTCAATTTAGAAAGATTATACTCAACTCAAAATCAACATGGAGTACTTAGGTCCATTTAGAGTTCATTGATTCATTTAAGGTACCTAAATATTCTTTAGAGTACTTGGGCTCAATTCTAGATAATTAGGATCGGTATTCATTTAACTTGAAACTCAGTAACCCGATAACTTGCCTTTAGCTTTAGAGCCAAGAGTATGGAATCTATTTTAGGTTTTAAGAACTTAAAAACATATACATATACAGTTAGTATTCCATGTTAATGGATCATCATGTTAATACCTTTGTTAATCCTTACTAGGTTTACATTAGTTCTTAGCTTACGTCGTTCTTATATCGTCATCTTAGCTTCGTTTCCAATTTCACAAAACAATAAGAACTTCAAACATAATCTACATAATATGTATAACATAATGTAAAGGACTAGATAAAAAATGCTCATGCTGAGGAGTCTCCAACTTGATGTAAAGCTACAACAATAATCAATATAAAATTACACTTTAAGTTCCTCTTCGGGCTAGAGATAAATCCAACAATTAAACTTCAATTAAACATGGAAACATAAAGTTTAAATGTATCATAACATACTTCCTCAATACACATAATAATCTTTCTGGCTCATTCAATCTATAACTTATGAATCGTGCTTGAAAGAACGACAGATGGGGTGCCTTACCTACCTTATTTCCGATAAATTTTCCTTAGCCGACTTTTTCCTTCAACAACCAGCACTTAGTCTTGTCAACTCCTTTAGTTTATGACCAAGTGAAAAGTCTATTTTAAGACAATTTATCCAGTCAAAATGTCACACCAATAGGAAGTCACAATACAAACAAACAAGGCAACATTTAGCATTTCTTACTTCAATTAGTTTCTACAACTTTGAGGAAAAATAGAAGTTTTAAATTACTTAACTTTCCCTATAAAAAACTCCCACAAATATAGAGTATATTCTCAACAAAAACCAGCTGCTCCAACCTTAAAAAACGATCAACAACTTCAACAACAACATACCAAAAATGGCAGCCCAACATAGCATCCAACTTCTAGCTTTTGCTAGGATTTTTAGGCAAGTTTAGTAATTAGAAACACTTAGCCTTTACTTGATATTATCCTTGGCTAGAATAGGAGTATTTTTCTCCAACTCACTTACCAAAAATGCAGCAACACAACAACTACAACAAGCTAATACACAAACCATAACTTTCTTCAAGTTTTCCTTAACAAATTTCATAGAAAAAATGGGTATAAGTACTCACCCTTTCTTGAGATGTTCTTAGCCAAGATGAAAGAAGTTTTCTCCAACCTCAACTGCCCATAAATGCACCAAAATTCAGGAACCCGTTAAAATAGTCCGGTAGAAACGAGCCTAGAAGCTCACGGTCTTCTTCCCAAATTTGCTAGCTCTTAGTATGAAGTTTAATGGCTTCTTTTGAGTTGCTTATTGGCTGGAATTAGAGAGAGAATAGGTTTCCTAAGAATCCAGGTAGAATAGGATAAAGATGAAAATATTTTACATAAAGAACAACTTAATATTTTAAGAGGTGGAGCGGTGGATGTTTTTAAGGCAGTAGCCACGTCAACTGATTGACAGTGCCTCAGCAAAATACCTATAACTTTTTACTCCAAATTCAGATTGACAAGTGATTTGATGTTCTAAAAATTAAACTTAAAGAACTTTATTTTGATGGATTGTAGGACTTCTAACTCATTGTATATCGGGAGATATGGTCATTTAAAGTTGACTCTTATTCATGAACTTTACATACTCTTTGCTCTTTCCTTTTTACATATTTCCCTCCACTCCTACGGCCAACATATAGCCCATATTTCCCTTAACATAGTATACAAAAATCAAATAATCATCAAAAAAATTTTGAGGTGTAACATTCTCCCCCCTTAGAAACATTCTTCCTCGAATGTGGGATAACTTCACTTGACACATATTAAAAGTACATAGTAAGTAACTTAAGTATCAAATGCATACCTCAATATCACATTGATGTCTCAAATAAGTGAGGATACTTCTTCCTCATTTTCTCCTCAGCCTCCCAAGTCACTTCCTCAATATTGTTACTTCGCCATAATACTTTTAAGTGAGCTGACTTCTTTAGTCTGAAGTTTCCTGACCTGTCGATCAAGAGTAGCGACTGGGATCTCTGTATAGGTCATCTCCTCAGAAATCTGAATATCATCAAGTGGCATAGTATCTGTTGGATCTCCTATGCATTTACCTAACATTGATATGTGGAATACAGAATGAACTGCTACTAGCTCTGCTGGTAAATCTAACTCATTGGCTACCTGCCTATCCTGCGAAGAACATAGTGAGGCTCAACATACCTAGGTCTCAACTTGCCCTTTTTGTCAAAATGCATGACACTTTTCATATGAGATACTTTTAGGAAAACCCAATCATCGATAACAAACTGATCTTGGGCATATTCTTACGCCAGCTTGTCACATTTTACCCATCTTTCATCATGTTCTAAGAATATTATCCTTATAAAATGCAAGGTTTCATGAAAGTATTTGTGGAAAGAGAAAATAAATGGGTCAAGATGATTTTGTAGGTAATACAAGGAAAAATACTCAAAAAAGGTGTAAGGTGAAGAAAGAAGAATTCAAGAAAAACTTGGCCTTCTGAACTGGGAGAAGTGGCGCACCATGCACTAAACTTCAGAGAAATTGTGCTCAGGTTGGTGCTATGGATGAAGGGGTGTGCCAGGCACTGAACTTTAGAAGAATTGTGATCAATACTTTGGCAAATTGAGAGAAGTGGTGCGCTAGAGAGGAATAAAAATCCAAAAATTTTCTAACACTCTGGTGCAATGAGAGAAGTGGCGCGTCAACACCTAAACTACAAAATTTTGATCAACACCTTAGTGAAATGGCTGAAGTCGCCAGGAGCCAAACATCAAAAGAAAGTCAAGCCAAGTCTGGCTCAATGGGTGAAGTGGTGCGCCAACCTTTATCCTAAGATATATTTCTAAGTCCAAAAGTTGAGTTACTTAAGGGAAAAAAGGGAAATTTGTTATCAAGCTTTTAAATACATCGCTAGGGCATTTGTAAGAAGATGTACGACATTTTGTGAGGGAAGAACAAGATACAAGAAGTTCTATTTTATTCTTAGATTTTTCTTCATTACTCATTAATTTTTGTTTTTCGAATGATTATTCTTATGAGTTTACTCTTAAACATGAGTGGCTAAACACCCTTAATCTGGGGTTTGGCCCACAAGCTTGGTGGTTATAGTTTAAAAGTTCATTTTTGCTAGACAATTAAATTTTCTTATCAAGATTGTTTATGCTTACTTGATTTAATATTTATTCGTTGGTTTGATCACCTTTTGAATATTTCCTATTGGCTCATTGGTTGAACTCGAAAGAGGGAATGAATGAGGGTTATAAGAAGCATAGAATAGGTTTTGAGTCCTTGTCAAGATTTTGGGGAATTTATTTCATTGTTATGGATAGGGATATACCCTCTCTTTAATATTTGTCTCACAATTCTCCTACAACCATAGGGATATAGGTGTTAGGGTCAGTGAGATAGTTCTTGACTATTCGGGAGAATAAGTGAGAAATGAATTCATAACTTTAAACTAACATTCTTTGAAAGATTTAATTTAGCATATATGAACCTTAAAACTCACCTTGTAAGCAATAGCCCCAAGACCCTGGATCTTAATCATCATTTCAATGATAACTCTCTCGTGCAAATGAATTTATTTTATTAGATTTGATTTACATTTCAAGTTTTAGTGGAAAGTACTCTCAAAACTCTTTCAAAACTTTAATTCTATTATTTAATTGAATAGTGAAATAAGTATTCAAACTAAACAATCAATTTGACAAGTCTCTATGGGTATGATATATGTACTTTACTTTCCTATATTACTTGACGACCACATACACTTGTGTGTGCGCTTGGCAAAATCAAGTTTTTGGAACCATTGTTGGGTACTTGAATACTGATTAATTGTTTTTGGTTGGACTTTTTATTCAATTGTTCAGTATTTTATGTTGGTTGATGCTTTTTTCATATTTCAAGTGTTATTTGTTCAGTCTATGCTAGCTACTCGAAGTCAGAGACAACCCTTGACTCACTTTGATTCGAAAATAGAAAGAACATTTTGTCTGTTAGTAGTAATGAAAAAGGACAATGAGCAAGAATGTGGAAACAATCTAGATCAGATTCTAGTGTTAAACTTTGCTAAGCTGAATTTGGAGAATGCTTCCAAAGCGATCGTCAAGCGGACCATCACTAAAACCTTTGAATTGAAGAAGGAAACTGTGTGATTGGTTCAAGACACTTGTCAGTATCGTATGAGGATCTCCACAGGAATTTGATGACATTTGTGGAACTGAGTGAGAATTATCACTATCAAAATGTTTCTAATGAGTATTTGAAGCTAATTTTGTTCCCTTTTTCATTGATTGGAGAGGCAAAAGAATGGCTTCGGAATGAACCAGCAGGGTCCATCACCTCTTGGGAAGCTCTTTCCAGTAAATTCATAACCAGATTTTTCTCTTCAAGAAGAAAAAAGGAGTTGAGAGAAAAGATCTCAGGGTTTACTCAGAAGGATGATGAAACCTTGGCTTATGCCTGGGAGAGATACAAAGGGTATCTGCGAGATTGTCCCCATCATATGCATCCAAAAGAGATCATTGGGCATAATTTTATAGAGGGACTGAAACTAGAGTCCAAGATTCTACTTGATGTTATTGCAATGGGACAAATAATGTCTAAGAGTTATGATGAGATAGAAGTTTTGTTGAATCCCATGTTAACTGGGAGTCAAGATTATTAGGAATCAGGCAGAGGTTTCGCAGCAACAAAGGTTCCAGGGAAACTTAAGTTGATAGTGTGGCTGCAACTCAGTCAAATATTGATCAGTTGGTGAATATGATCAGCAAGTTAGTGACTAAACCAGTGGTAAATTAGGTTCATCAAGTTTAGCAAGTTCAGATTCCATCGTCATCATGTGAGGCATGTGGAGAAAATCATGTTTATTCAGGTTGTGCACTAAACCTAGAATCTATCTATTATGTGGGGCAACAAGGTTGTAGTGGAGGATTTCAAGGGAACATTTATAATCAGAGGTAAAAAATACAGCTAATCCTCCATAGGGAGAAAATTAGTACTTTCAGAGACCCTTGAATAACTTTCAGATAAATCAGGGACAGTAGCCTAATAATTCATTAGAGGAGATAATGAATATGGATGGGTCAGCAGACTCAAATTGTTAATGAGATACAGAAGTTGATTCATGAGTTGGAGAGGAAATTGGGGCAGTTGGAAATTCAGCAGACAACTAGACCTCAGGGGGCACTTCCAAGTAATACAGAGAAACACCCCAAAGTGAATGTAAGAGCAATTTCTTTGAGTAGTGAAAAAGAGTTGGGTGAAGTGATACCAAGAAATAATAAGGAAGAGGCAGAAAAAGTTGCAAAATCAAAGAAAGAGGTTGGTGAGTCGAGTTAGTCACAACCAAAAGTAGTAGAAGTCAGAACACCTCCATTTCCACAGAGATTTAGAAAGCAGAAAGAGGATGCAGTATGCAAGAACTTTATAGACATCTTAAAGCAGGTTCATGTAAATATACAGTTGGTAGAGTTATTGAAAGAGGTTCCAAAGTATGCCAAATATCTTAGAGTTTGAGACTGTGGCCCTTACAGAGGAATGCAGTTCCCAAGTATGAAACAAGATTCCATCGAAGTTGAAGGATCCTGGGAGTTTCACTATCCCAGTCATCATTGGAAGCAGAGAAGTTGTCTCAACACTAGGTGATTTGGGTGAAAGCATTAATCTCACACCTGCATCGCTGTTAAGAACAATGGGGTTAGGAGAACCATGTCCCACTACAGTGATGTTGCAGTTAGCCGACAGGGCAATCACTTATCCTGACGGTATTATTGAAGATGTGGTTATTAAGGTGAGACCATTCATCTTGTCAATGGAATTTATTATCCTTGACTATGATGTTGATGAGGAATCATCCATTATTTTGGGTAGACGATTCTTGATTCAGGGCGGATGGTCAGGAAGAAGTATTTGATGTATTCAGGGCAGCATGATTGCCACCCTACTATGAAGAGTTAAGACCATCATATTAAAAGAGCCTATAATGTCCAAGGAAGAATTGGAGCAGTATTTGTCACATGAGGACCCATTGGCTTTGGTATATGAGAAGGAATATGTAGACAACTCAAAAGTGACCGAATGTTTGGAAGTCTTGGATGCTACTAGCTTTTATATCATGAGAGAGGATCCTTTGGAGATACTTATAGGACCTTGATTTGGGAGAAGCTGAAACCTTCTACTGAGAAGGCGCAAGTTATTAAATTAAAGCCTTTACCATCTCATTTGAAATATGCTTATTTAGGTAGTGATAACACACTGCCTATGATAATATCAACTTTGTTGTCCAATGAATAGGTTGGCAGGTTGTTGAAGGTGATATAGGATCATATGACAGCTATCGACTGAACCATAGTCGACATAAAAGGGATAAGTAGTTCCTTTTGTATGAATAAAATACAATTAGAAGAGGGTGTCACACCCAGCGTAGAACACCAGCGGAGATTGAACCCGATCATGAAGGAATAGTAAAGAAGGAAGTAATAAAGTGGCTGGATGCAGGAGTCATATATCCTATTTAAACAGTCACTGCATGAGCCCAGTTCAGTGTCTCATAAAAAAGTGGAATGATAGTTGTATGAAATGAGAAAGATGAATTGATACCTCAGAGAATAGTCACATGATGAAGGATATACATTGATTACCACAAGCTCAATACAGGCACCAGGAAGGATCATTTCCCATTACCTTTCCTAGATCAGATGTTGGACAGATTAACTGAGAAATAATACTATTTTTTTCTGGATGGATACTCTGGGTATAATCAAATCATGATCACCTAGGAGGATTAGGAGAAGACTACTTTCACCTACCCTTTTGGTACATTTAAATTTCGAAGGATACTATTTGGACTGTGTAATGCACCAGGGATATTCCAGAGGTTTATAATGGCTATTTTCACTGACGTGGTGGAAAAGTTTGTTGAAGTATTTAGGGATGATTGTTTTAGTCTATGGAAGTTCTTTTGATGATTGTCTGAACTGTTTGGATACTGTGCTAGCTCGATGTGAGGAGATCAATCTTGTGCTAAATTGGGAAAAGTGTCATTTCATGGTATGTGAAGGGATAGTTCTTGTCCACAAGATCTCAAAAGCTGGTATTGAAGTTGATCGGGCTAAGATTGAAACCATTGAAAAGCTTCCACCTCCTGTGTCTATAAAAGGGGTGTGTAGATTTTTAGAACACACTAGCTTTTACAGGAGGTTCATTTAGGACTTCTCCAAGATAGCCAGCCAGATGTGCAAACTTTTGGAAAAAGATGTTAACTTTACTTTCAATGAAGAGTGTGTACATGCCTTCAAGATCTTGAAGAAAAAGTTAATAATAGCTCTGATTATCATTGCTCCAGACTATTCATTACCATTCATTATAATGTGTGATGCTAGTGATTTGGCTATAGGATTTGTTTTGGGGCAGAATAGAGGGAAGAGATTTTTCCCATTTATTATGCAAGTAAATCACAAGATGCGGCTCAAAAAAACCACACCGTGATTGAAAAGGAGTTGTTAGCTGTGGTGTTTGCTTTTAATAAATTTTGGGCTTATCTAGTGGGAAAAAGGTGTTAGTATATACTGACCATACTGCAATCAGATATTTGTTTGCTAAGAAGGATGCTAAACCAAGACTTATTTGGTGGATACTACTACTTCAAGATTTTGATATTGAGATTAAAGAATGGAAAGGCACAAAGAATCAGGTAGTAGATCATCACTCTTAGTTGGAGGATTGAGAAGTCTTGCATCATGCTGCGATGGTAAATCAGACACTGCATGGGAGGTAACGACAACTCGTGAATGTCATGCCACAACTATAAATAAGGCTCTTGGTGGGAGGCAATCCATCTTTCTAATGTATTTCTATTTTATAGAAACGAACAAAAAGTTGAAAATTTTTTAAGTCTGGGGTGAAATACCAAGCGTGGTGTGCCAGGTGTGAGTGGGTGAAAATTTTTTTTGGTCCATGGGTCAAGCCCGACCCAAGGACCCTAAATTAACATAAATCCCTTACCCATACCCATTCTTTTTATTTTTCATTCATCTTCTCTCTCTAAAAAAAGTAAAAGAAAGAAAAAAAAGAGCTCTCTCTCTCTCTCTCTCTCCATTTAGCCATAACCGCCTCCCCATTCTCTCCCATTGTTGTCTTCTCAAAAGCTTGGTGAAGCAAGATTCTCCAGCTCAAGTAAGTAAATTTCTTCTTTCCTTTAGTATTTAATTTTGTAAGAATGCTCCCGTTACCCTATTTTCCCCAAACCAACAATTTTTGTGGTTTTGATTTGTGGGTGTAAAGAGAGATGGTGATGGATGGTAGAGATTTTCATGAACTGCTTGAAATTGAAGTACTTTTGTGAAAGAAGAAGTTTCTTGAATAGTATGATTTTATAATTGTGATAATAGTGGGTTGTTGAAAATTCATATAAACTTATTGTGGAAAGTTAGTGAAAATAATGAAAATTTGGTTTTGTTGTATATTGTGACTACTTCCACGCTTAAGTTGTGGTAAATTGAGAATTGGTGAAGTAAGGGGAGTGAAATCATGAATGTGAGAAGTGACTTGTGGTGTAAAATTTGTGAATGAATTGGGTTGATGAGATTTGGCGTGATAATAGGGAAAGTCTGAGTATCATATTATACAAATTCTCACAACTATACTAGGGAATTAAGTGTGGGATCGTTTTGCATCTCCTACACCTAATTAGCTAGCCTTGATGTTCATGAACTAATTTAGTTTTGGCATTGAATTTGGTTGGTAGGTGCTATGGCTTCATGTGCAAACAAAGGCATGGAGGTATCAACCTCAAGCAAGGGGTTCAAAAGTCTTAGGAAAGGAATTGCACTGAGTTAATCCGTCCCAAGGGCACCCCATGCTAGGAAGTTTGGAGCTAAGACTGTGGAAGAGCATGGACTCACATGGTTCAATGCTCAAAAACAAGCTAAATATGCCTCGGAAAATTGGATTAATAAAGGCCATTTGGAACTTGAGTTCCCCACCATTCATGACACCATATGTGAGTTGGGGCTGAGTTGTGTATTTGTTGAGCTAGAGGAGTGAAACCTCACCTTAGTGAGGAAGTTTTATGCTAATTGGAACACTTATCATGGAGAGAGCACAAAGGTCAGAGTGCGGAGTCAAGTGGTCCTCTTCATTGCTAAGGCTTTCAATGCCTTTTTTGGTATGAAAATGGTGGACCTAGAGATGTATTTCTTGTTACTTGAGAAGCCCTCATTTTGTGATATCCACCACACATTAAGAGGAGAGCATTCAGCTTCCCGATGGACATGAAGTAAGACTGGTATTCATTCGACACTCTCATTCTCCTACTTGACAAAGGAGGCCAGAGTTTGGGTTAAGTTGGTTTGTGTTGTACTCTATTCGGTGAAACATACCACTGAGATCACCCGAGAGGGAAGTATTGGTGTACATATTGATGAAGGGGTCTCCAGTTAACATTTGAGCAGTGCTTAGGGACAACATTCGGCGGTCCAGGGACAATTGCCATTAGAAATATTGTTATAGAAGCTAGTTGATTCAGTTCTTGGGGGAGCTAGGCATTGAGGAAGAGGATGTTGACCTCCACCTACCCCAAGTAGGGAACTTGGCAAGGAAGATGATAGATGTTACAAAGGTCAAGGAGCCAAACACAATATCCATCCCGCCTCTCACTCCAGCTGAGGGCCATGCTCAAGATGACAGTTGGAGAAGTCATATATTTGGGATGTTTGAACTGTAGCTGAGGATTGGGGGTAGACCCATAACTATTGAGGAGATGTCTGCATTAGAGAATCGGTACCCACTTACAGAAAGTTCCATAATGATATGCAAGGTGGGACTGACATTTGAGGTACCACTAGATGATGATGAGCCTACAGTGCTGACAGATGCAGTTGATGACGATGATGATGAGGATGATGCCACCACTAAAGAAATGTAGGTTGATCATACAGAAGATGCCGATGATCAGGATTTTAATCCTGATGATGATGATTATGCTTAGAGATCCACAAAGTCCTTTTCTCTCCCTATTTGTTATAATATGTTTGTGCATTGGGGACAATGCAATGTTTAAGTGTGGGGTGGAGGAAATAGATTTCCTTGTATACTATCTTTGCTAGATTGTTAGAATTGGGTTGTAGAAATTGTTATCAAAAATTTTGTGTTAGTTCTATATCAGATAGCTTAGTTTGTAATAGCTAGTAAGTGGATGGTCGTGGAAACTATATTCTTGTTAAGCTATGTGTTTGTTCATCTTTGGTTGTTTATTTGGTTTAGTTGAGAGTCTATTTTCTTATTTTGTAGAGTCCATCATAGGTGGAGTGACTGGTCTCAATGATGGATGATGATGACTGTCTTAAGAGAAAATTAGTCACATTTTTTATTTTTTATGTTAGAGTCAAAAATCACCATCTCTGTGGTCTTGACATTTCACTTAGGAGATAATCTAGAAGCATGAATTGTTCATCTTGAATGCATGAGAAGTGAAAATTCCGTGAGAACACACATATATTCTTTAACTTGACTCAAGATGAAAAAGGGGGCTTAATAATGAAATTCATTCAATATGATATGTGTGGATATGGGGACATAAAAAACCTATTCAATAATGATGCTTGATGTTTGGCATATTTCTATGCCCATTTGCAATGTTTTTGCCCACCTTTTACCTTGTTTTGAGTTCATAATCCTTATAGAAATGTCTAAATTCATATGTTTGTGTGTTTTTTAAGATAACAAATGATTTTAGGTGTTTTGAGCAAGAAACCAAGGAAAAAGGACCCAAATTAGTCCAAGGTGTGAAGATTTGAGAGTGTGAGAAGAAGAACCTGGGGTTATGGTTGGCGTCGGGCGCCAGGTCCCAAACTTCAGAGAATTGTGCATCAAAGCTGGAGTTATGGCTGGCGCTGGGTTTTAGATCCTGAACTTCAGATGATGTATCATTCAACACCTTGGTGAGATGAGAGGCGTAGAGCCCCGGAGCATTCCAGACTCAGAGAAATTTTCCAAAATTCTGGTGCTATGGATGAGGCTGGGCGCCCAAAGTTAAACTTCAGAGCAAACTTGAGCCCAACTTGGGGCTATGGAGGGGGCAGCGTGCTAGGACTATTATGTGACATAATTTTTTGATTTTAAAGCCAAGTAATTGAGGGCAAAAGCGTCATTTGAAGGCTCACTTATAAATATAACATCTCGGTCATTTGTTAGGCAATCTTTAGATCACTTTTACATTATGTATCTCATTTGTTGAGGGTTGTACCGCAGCTTGGAAGGAGAGACAAGTTTTTACTTAGTTTTCTTCTCTTCTTTATTGTTTTAGTTTGAATGACGATGATTAAGTCTTTCTTTTTTCACTTGCCAATGAGTGACTAACTCATACTCTAGTGTTTTGGCCATGGTGGGTGGTTGAGTTTGAAAGACTAATTTATGCTAGTTTTGATTCTTCTTTAATGGTTGTTTATATTTACTTATTGTAATTGCTTATTTACTAGATTGAATACCTTGTAAGTAAATCTGTTTGCTTTTGGTTGAACTTGGGAAATGGAACCGAAAGGGTTAAAGGTAACAGGAATTCAAAGACCCTTGAACCAATTGGTGAGAGGATACAAGTTGTTGTTGAGGATAGGGATATGCCTTTTAACCCTGTTTAGTTGAAATACAAGTAGGCATAACTGTAGTTTCATGTTTCTCTTGCAACCATAGGGATATAGGCGTTAGGGTTCATGAGATAGTTCTTGGATGCTCGGGTGAGTGGCAAGGAATGGGGTAGTAACTTGAAACTAGCAACCATAGAAAGAATAGTTATAGTGTAATCACGTCTTGAAAACTAAACTTGAAGCAAAAGTGCAATTTCCCTATATTTTCATCATCCTCTAAAGTAAAACCAAGTTTGCAACAACTTTAGTTAATTTTATATTCAAAGTTTTAGTAGTTTAATTATCTAAACCATTCCTCATTTCAACTGTTCGATAGAATAACAAAATAAAGAAATAATCTTAAACGATTGAGTTGACAAGACTCTGAGGGATCGATAATTGGGACTTCTAGTCCTATAATTTGACGACCACATACGCTTGCATGCGCTTGGGCGACATGAAGTTTTTGACGTTGTTGCTAGGGACATGAATATTGTTTGATTATTTGTAGGTTAGGGTTTTTATTCTACTATTTTGTATATAATGTATAGATTATTATTTTTCTTTTTTTAGTATTTAACCACTCTTCATAACATGACATCTTGGAATATAAGTGGGTCGATTGATGAATATTCATATTTTAGTGATTCGTGTGTGAATTGTGGAGGCCTACTTGTGGCGACACTGTAATACTCGCGGTGTATGTGGTGGTCTATATGGCCATTGAAGCAATTGTCCAAATTATTATTTCCCTTTCCCAAGCCCCTATTATACTCCTCCTGTTGTTTTTGATGCTTATAGGAATAATGAAGAGGAGGAATATCATGCTCGAATAAGAAATATGGAAAAACTGATCCTAGAGCATGTGAAAGTAATAAGGGAGTAGCTTACGGAACAGGGAGGAGCCTTATAAAGGTTATGTGCCAAGATCACAGAAATGATGGCTGACGCTACAACTTGTAATGATTTGCAAATCACAGTCTTAGCCAATAATCAAGAGAAACCTCATGTGGATGTAAGAATAGAGGTCAGACAAGAGATGGACTAGTTTGGCTCCAGTATCCATAGCCTACAGGGTCTTTTGAATGAAAAAGTTGAGGCGTTTGAGGCCCAACTCCAAAGCATTGTGGATATTAGCCAATGCATGGAACATGAAGAAGAATCCTAACCATTAGACTATTCGTTGTTGGTTTATGTCAATGTTGAGGAGGTAGATAAAAGTGAGGATGTCAAGCATAATTAAATCTTGTTGTTAGGTTGTATTAGTCCTCATTCTAAAGACTTTTCGACATTCTAATTGGTTGGCAACATAGAAGTAGAGTCTTCCAAGCCTATAGAGAAATGTTTAGATGAGGAACAATTCCCTTATAATCTAAAATTTAGTATGCCAAAGACACATAACGACATCCCTCACTTAAGAGCCAAGAAATGCAAGAGGCAACATCTATTACTTGGTCCCTTCATTTTTACCCCACCACTCCTCGAGCATAATATAAAATTGAAAGAAATTAGGGTTGAAATTTATAAGCTCAAAAAATGGAAGGAAAAGTGGTGAAATTTGATGGCATCATACCGCGATGTTAAATCAGGCTCTTGTTTGGAGGCAACCCAATTTTTAATAATGTAGTTTTTTTTTATTTTTATAATGTCACTTTTTTTTTGTTTTGTGTGCAAAGAAGATGAAGTATGAGTACTTGAAATCAAATCTAAGGATACATCTAGGGCCTCAGGGAGTATTTCTTACCCTTGTATGATTTTTATTTTATATATGCTTTGAGGACAGATCATGACTTTATGTATGGGGTGAGGGAATATCTTTCAAAATTTTGAGGTTAAGGGTGAGTATGCTATCAAGTTTTTTATTTGAATTTTTTTGAAAAATGGCATGTCTCAATCCACCCTTCGATTTTTATGGCTGCGGTTCTTTTTCGAAGGGGAGTCCTTTGAACGGGGTAAATTTTTTATTTTTAGGAGTAGTTTTAATTTTTTTAAAATAATTTTTAGTGACCTTTATCGATGATGGATGGATGGATGATGACTGTCTTAAGAGAAATTAGTCAAGTTTTTATTTTTATTTTTTAGGATTGAGTCGTAAATCATTCACTTGTGTGCTCTTTGACATTCTACTTAGCGGCTATGATAGAGTCAATAAAGTGGTCATATTGAATGCATAAGTGAGGATTCCATGAGAGACACATAAATCTCTTTAACTTGACTCAAGACACTTTAAGGGCTTAATAATGAAAAATGTCATTCAATTTGATTGTGTAAATGTGTAGCTGTAGGAAACCGACTGAACTCTTGATTGCCTTGAGAGGTGAGCTAAATTGTGTTATTTGGACATATTGTAGCATGTAGAACTTGCCTTAATGTATGTAGGATAGCTAGTTGGTAGGGAGTTAGAAAATGATCAAGGCATTTCTTTTAAAAAGCTATGTTTTTTTCATGTTTTGTTTCCTTCCTGACACATTCTCCCTAGTTAACTCCCTTTGAGTCATAATCCTTATTCTTTCTTTTCCACGAAAGTAGCTTAATTCTTTTTTTTTGTGAGACCTCAGATTTATTGATCCAAAGTAGTCTTAAGCACTTTGACACTTGATAGTAAGGGTCCACTGAAGTATAATGTTAAGGGAGAAAAAGGAACAAATTGTGGTAAGCGGAGAAAAATAGAAAGAAGGAGTGCCCACAAAATTGTATTGTTTACTTTCTAATGGAATAATGAAAGATAGAGCTTTAATTGAAAATCCTTTTTGAGTCTATAAGAAGAGACTAGCAATCAAGTAGTGAAAAAGGGAATGAGAAGAAAAGAAAAAGGGTGAGTTACCTGAAGGCTGACAAATAAGAAAAAGGTGGTGGACAAGAAAAATAAAAAATGTATTAAAAGTGCTTAGGGAGTGAGTCGCTATAAACGAAATATCATTCCTACCCATCCCTTAGCTTATATTACAATCAAGAAAAGTCCTTGTGATCTGAATCTCTTGAAACAACCAAGTAGTCTAAATGTACATGAAAGGCAAGCTTATGGTATGTGGCGTATGTGCATTACATTATTTGTGAGCATGAGGGTGCCTTACTTTCTATGTTCCATGTGTTTGCATTGATAATTTGAGAGAGGAACATCACTAAAAGTGAGGGGCACAAGATGTCTAAGTCGATGTACTACTTATTGCATGTGTCACACTTAATCATGTAAGCATTGTGTTTTGAAAATATGAGTCCATTATAGAGGTTGTGTAGTCTTGATTGTGAAACCTTTATATGTGTTTCAGTTGAATTGGTGTATGTTGATGAACCACTTAATATTATGCTCTATGCTAGTCATTTGAGTGCGAATTGATGGTGTTACCAAGTGATGGTAAAAGATGAGTTTATGCATGACGCAAGTATTGTTCAAGGATGAACAATGGTTTAAGTGTGGGATGGTGATATTGGGCATATTTCTATGCCCATTTGCCATGTTTTTTCCACCTTTTACCTTGTTTGGAGTTCATAGTTGTTACACCCTGTAAGATTCCCGGCACATAGATGGGCTATTCGCGCGTTGGTTAAGCATATTTGAAAGCCATACGTGCTAGAAAAAGGACGGGAAAAGATCGGACGAGAAACCTATCGAACCATCGCGGAAGGAGCCGGGGCAGAGCCCCTCCGCGATGGCAGCGTGTCACGGAGGCGGGGCCACCGCG
>JACEIK010002314.1:130872-155698 GCA_018107945.1 Datura stramonium
GATGCATGCCGTGCCACGTTGGAAGCAATTACCTGGGCGGACAATTTCCAGAGGGCTTCCGCGTTTGCACCGTGTCACAGAGGCAGTGCTCCGCGATGCAATCCGTGACACGTTGCTTGTTATTCCGGGAAAATTTATCCCTAGTATAAATAGAACACTTAGGGGCATTTTTAATTATTATGACTTGGTGGAGCAAGAACGTGGGTTACAGGCAGTTCTGAGGACAAAATTCTTAGGGTTTTTCTCTATCCCTTTCTTCTTCCTTTCAATTATTTGTATGATTAACACTCATTTAACGATGTTCAATCCACAAATGAGTGGCTAATAAATGAGTGGCTAATTCTCCTTCTTGGCCGAGGTTATGAAATCATTGTGTTGAAATGTAATTATTGATTGCCGGTTTATTTTCTCTTTTCATAGTTGTTCTATTTAATTCTTGTTCTTACTACATTAATATTCGGCCAATGTTAATGTAAATCCAAAAAGTCTGTTTCACCTGGAGAGGGCAAGAAATTGGAAAGTTGTGAATTAATAGGATATGATCTGTTCTTGGTTTGGGAAAATTGGGAATTGATTTACTCATAGAAATATACCCGAAAGTCGTATTAGTCATGTGTGGAATCGGTTTTGTACAGCTAGAACTTGAATTCCTTCTTATCACGAAAATGTAGGTGGAAGGTTCATGATTCTTAAGTTGGGTTAAATACGAGAGTTTTAATCCATAGGCATTAGTTCCGACTAGCTACCGGAGGAAAAGATAAACCACGATATTGATAGTCTGCTTTCCACATGCTCTTTGTAGCCTCAAAGCATGCCTCATCCACAGTTAAGACTCAATTGTATAGATAGCTTAGTTTAGTATAAAGATATATTTACCAAAACAGACACACTTCTCTTTACACTGTTGTCTTCACTGTTGTAGTTGTAGTAAATTAACATCTAAAAAGGTTTCATCTTTGATTGTTTCACCCCGTATTCCTATTCCTGTGGGTTCGACATTCCGGTTCTTAAAAAGAGCCACTATATTACTTGTACGACCCGTACACTTGCGGGCTCATCAACCTACTCCACGACCCTCATTCCACTATGAGAACCAAATGTGAGCCACCCCCTTCAGCTAATAGGAGGCCAAATTTGCACTCTCTTCTACCAAAACTTCCATAATCTGGAAAATCTTCTATATCTCCTCAATAAACTCCTATGAATCCTCATCCACCTTAGAACCATGAAACTCTAACGAGTTCATCCTGGTGAAGTCTCACACTATAGTCAACAAAGTATTCCCGTTAGTTTTCACATAGGCAACCGCCTGTTGATTGACCTGCGCAGTCATAGCTTGTGCCAACATTTGAAAAGAAGTCCATCACTCAGCATGAGTCACTTGCTCATTTTAAGGGTCCGCTGGAGTCTGTGGAGCTAGCTGATGCCCATCTCCATTTCCACTCCCATGACCATTTCCGTTGCTATTTCTTCTTCCGTTTATTTGGTGGGGAGGAATATTCGGCAAATGGATCTAGCACGAGTCAGAGAAATAGAGGAAGTTGAACTTTATCGCACGACATAGATCATGAAAGAAGGGAAATTTCCTAAAACGACTTGTATCCTCTTCGTCATAAGTGTGTGCGCTTCCAACCCTGCACGAATCTTTATGAATTTTTAAATTTTTGATTCCATGATTTCTAATTATGAATCATTATTCAAGCGTGTATGATTTCATGATTTGGGTCAAGCCTATGTAAAGTCAAGTACGTTTTCTATGATTTTTAGTCAAGGCTTACAAGATAAGTTTAATAGAGATGTTTTGGAGTCAAGACTCCCAAGAAACAGATTTAAGTTATGTTTTGAGAATATGATTATGAGCAATATGCATGTTTTCGGAGTAGTTTCTAGCACCGAGTAGGCTAGGTATTTATGGTATGTTTTGAGAATATGATTATGAGCATACTCTATGCTATATTGTCTCATGATATAGGTTCGACTGACTAGTCTATGTCCCAATGCTAGATTGCTCCCTCTTAAGTCCAGTAGAATCCCAATTTTGGTGAATCCTCATGATCCTAGGATGAAATTTTTAATCCATGTCTCTTTTCTTATGTTTTTTATTTTTAGACTTAGTGAGCTAGTTCGGGGTGTTGTCCCATCAGCTCATCATATACTTAGAAGCTTTTCAGGCAGTTATGTACTAAATGGTTATCATTGTCAACTCGTGTTTATGATTATGTTATTATGTTATGCAGACTTCAACTTATGTTGAGTTCTAGTTTATTTTTTCTTATCCATGTTTATGATTCATTTCACATTAGTTATGCTCTTATTCATGCTATACATGTTCCATGGGTTAGCTTAGAGCGATTCGTGGTTCTAGGTCCCGTGTTGTGGTCTGGGGTCCATGTCGGGCACAAACATACTTGGTATCAGAGCAAAGGTTTAGGTGTGTCTTAGGGTGTATGAAGTCTGCATTAAGTAGAGTCATTTCCATGGGTATGAAGAATTCCACACTTATGGGGAAGAGGTTATGGAACGTTTTAGGAAACTTCCCTTCTTTCATGATCTATGTTATGCGATGAACTACTCCTCGAATTGTACTATATGCATTTACAGAAATATGCCTTTTGGCTTTGTTAATAGAAGAAGAAATGGCAATGGCCATGGCCATGGAAATGGCAATGGCCATGGCCATGGAAATGGCAATGGCAATGGCAATGGAGATGGGCATTAGCGAGCCCCACCAGCTCCACTGATTTCTTGTTGGAGCAGGTTACTCATGCTGAGTTCAGGGCTGCATTTCAGATGTTAGCACAGGCCATGACAGCCCAGGTCAACCAGCAAGATATGGCTCATGTGAACCAAAATGAGAATGCGGTGACGTCTAGAGTGCGAGACTTTATTAGGATAAACCCACTTGAGTTTCATGATTCAAAGGTGGATGAGGATCCATAGGAGTTTAATGTGGAGGTCCAGAATATTACCCAGGTTATGGGTTTTTAAGGAGAGGAAAGTGCATAATTGTCCTCCTATCAGCTGAAAGGGGTTGCTCACATATGGTTCCGACAGTGGAAGGAGAGAAAGGGAGGGAAGGAGAGAAAGGAGTTGGTGTAGTCCCTGTTGGTTGGGACTAGTTTGTTATGACTTTCTTGGACAGATTCTTCCCTCGAGAGTCGAGGGAAGCAAAGCAGCCAAGTTCGTCAATTTGAAGCAAAATAATATGACTGTTTAGGAGTATGCCCTCACGTCTACCCAACTGTCCAAGTATGCTCTAGAGATGGTTGTTGATCCAAGGATAGTATGAAAAAGTTCATGAACAAGGTTGCAGAAATACTATTGAAGGAGTGCAAGACCACTATGCTGATTAAAGATATAGATATCTCTTGATTGATAATATATGCCCAACAGATATAGGGGAGCAGATGAAGGAAAAGGAGAGAGAGAGGCCAAGAGGGCAGGACAGGGAGCTACAGGTACTCTAAATAGAGATCCCATGGTAGACATCGCCCTCAGTCCCACCAGAGGCCATCAGCCCCCGCTGCATCATTAGACAGCATACCGTCCAGACCTCGAGGAGATCAGAGAGGTAGAGCATCAGGCTCTAGGGGTCAGAGGAGCATGACAAGGGAGCGCACTTTTTCAATTTATAGGAAGTGTGGTAAGAAGCACCCTGAAGATTACTTGGTTGGCTCCAATGGCTTGTTTGGGTGTTGAAAGCCCGGACATATGCTTAGAGATTGTCCTCTGCTAGACAGGATGATGGTAGAGGTCGTGCCCCGACCACCACTTCAGCATCTCCAATAGTTCGCCATCACAATAGGGCGCCTCTTCTAGTGTAGGTGACAAGCAGTGCTAAAACAGATTCAATGCACTTTCAACTTATTAGGAGTAGGAGTTCTCACCCAATGTGGTTGTTGGTATGTTATGAGTATTCCATCTTGATGTTTATGCATTCTTAGATCCAAGGGCTACATTGTCCTTCGTGGCTCCTTATGTTGCTGTTAATTTCAGTGTCAGTCCTGAAATCTGCTCAGAACCCTTCTCAGCCTATACTCCTATCGGTGAGTCAGTTTTTGCTCGATGGGTATACAAAAGTTTCCCTATCATGATTCTTCAAAAAGTCACCTCAGTCGACTATGTGGACTTAGATATGACCGATTTCAATGTTATCTTTGGTATGGATTAGTTACATGTTTGCAATGCTTCAGTCAATTGTACAATCCATATGGTAGAGTTTTGATTTCTATGTGAACCAGTTCTAGAGTGGAAGGGTAGTTCAGTTATGTAGGTCGCTTTGTTTATTATCTCAAGGCCAAAAAGATAATCTCCAAGGGTTGTGTCTACCATCTAGTTTGGCTCAAGGATTCTACATCTGAGATCCCAACTCTTCAGTCAATTCTAGTGGTATATGAGTATCCGTTCTCTTTTTTCGGAAGAAGGATGGCTCTCTTAGGATTTGCATTGATTATCGACAATTGAACAGGTCACAATCAAGAATAAGTATCCCCTCCCCAGGATTGATGACCTATTTGACCAGCTTCAAGGTGCTATGTAATTTTCAAAGATAAACCTCAGATCCGGCTATCATCAGCTCAGAGTTAGGGAGAGTGACATATCGAAGATGGTTTTCAGGACTCGATATGGTCACTATGAGTTCATAGTTATGTCTTTTGGACTAATGAATGCTCTTGCAAATTTCATGGACTTGATGAACAGGGTGTTCAATCCATATCCGGATAGGTTCATGATTGTCTTCATAGATGATATCTTCATATACTCTCAGAGCGAGGAGGAGCATGCCGCTCATTTGAGGATTGTGTTGCAGACTCTCAAGGATCGTCAGTTGTTTGCAAAATTCAGCAAGTGTGAGTTTTGGCCGAACTCAGTAGCATTTTTTAGTAATGTGGTGTCTAGCAATGGTGTGTAGGTAGACTCTCAAAAGACAGAGGTGGTGAAGAATTGTCCTAGACCTATCAATCCCACTAATATTAGGAGCTTCTTGGGTTTAGCTGGCTACTAATGGAGGTTCTTAAAGAGATTTTCATCCATTGTAGCACCGTTGACTAAATTGACCCAGAAGAGGATCAAATTTTAGTGGTCGGATACTTGTGAGAAGAGTTTTCAGGAGTTAAAGACTCGACTCACTTCAGCCATAGTATTAACCCTACCGAAGGGCATGGATGGCTTCATTGTGTATTTTGATGCCTCTAGGGTTGGTCTTGGTTGTGTATTGGTGCAGCATGGTAAGTTCATTGTGTATGCCTCTAGACAGCTTAAAGCTCATGAAAATAATTACCCGACGCATGTCTTGGAGTTGGCAGCCATGGTGTTTTCCTTAAAAAATTGGAGGCAATATTTATAGGGGGTGCATTTGCATGTGTTCACGGATCACAAGAGCCTACAGTATGTATTTACTCGAAGGACCTGAATTTATGGCAAAGGAGATGGTTAGAGATTCTCAAGGATTATGACATGATTGTCCTTTATTATCCGGGCAATGCTAATGTAGTGGCATATGATCTTAGTAGGCTGTCCATGGAGAGTTTGTCCCATGTCGAGAATGGGAGAAAATAGTTGGCGAAGGATGTCCATAGGATTGTTGATCTGGGAGTTCACCTTGAAGATTCAGAGAATAGTGATGTTATTATTCAGAACAGGTGAGAATCTTCATTGGTGATGGAAGTTGAGGCAAGGAAAGATGAGGATCCTATATTAGTGAAGTTGAAGGAAGTTGTTCGGAATCAAAAAGTGGAGGTTTTCTCCCAAGGGGAAAATGGTGTACATTGATATTAGGGTCGAATGTATGTTCCAGCGGTGGATGACTTAAGAGAGAGAATTTTGAGTGAGGCTCATGGATCTCGGCATTATTTTCATCTAGGTGTCACCAAGATATACCATGATCTACAGGAAGTCTATTGGTGGAATGGCATGAAGAAGGACATAGCAGAATTTGTGGCTAAGTGTCTGAATTGTAAATAGGTGAAGGTTGAGCATCAGAAACATGGAGGTATACTTCAGGACATTAGCATTACGACATGGAATATGGAAAAGATCAATATGGACTTCATTACAAGGTTGTCTCATACACGCCGACAGTATGATTCTATATGGGTGATTGTAGATAGTTTTCCCAAATTAGCTCACTTCCTACCAGTCAAAACTACAGATTCAACCAAGGAATATTCTAGACTCTACATTTGGGAGTTGGTTTGGTTGCATGGAGTTCCTTTATCCATTATCTCAGATAAGGTTACTCAGTTCACGAGCGGACAATTTAGACTCTAGAGGATATATTGAGGGCTTGTGTGATCCATTTTAAAGGTATTTGGGATGATCACTTACCCCTCATTGAGTTTTCTTACAATAACAGTTATCGCTCCAGCATTCAGATGGCTCCATTTGAGGCTCTTTACGAGCAGATATGCAGATCACCTATTGGATGATTAATGGATGTCAGGCTACATTGATAGGGCTAGATTCAGTTTATGAGGCTATGGAGAAAGTTCATCTCATCTGTGAGATGCTAAAAATAGCTCATAGTCATCAGAAATCATGTGCAAATGTTAGGAGGAGAGAGCTTGAGTTCAAGGCTGATGATTGAGTATTTCTGAAGGTGTCTCCCATTAAGGGAGTTATGAGATTTGGTAAGAAAGGGAAGCTTAGTCCCCGATATGTTGCTCCTTATAGAATTTGAGTTGGAGCTACCAGCAAAGTTACCTTTGGTGCATCCAGTTTTCCATGTATCTCTATTGAAAAAGTGTATTGGTGACCAAACATTAATTTTTCCAGTAGAGATCATTGGAGTGAAGGCTAACCTTACCTGTGAAAAGGTTCCAGTTGAAATCCTTGATTAACAGGTTTAGAAGTTGAGAAACAAGGGAGTAGATTCAGTGAAGGTTTTGTGGAGAAATCAACTTGTTGAGGGAGCTACATGGGAAGCCAAAGCAGATATGATGGCTAGATACCCCCGCATTTTTTCCTTTCGGCTCAGTTCCAACATGAGGTACCAATTTCCTCCTTAGAACTCTATTTAGTTTTATTCCAAGTTCATGTCTCTAAGTTCCTTTCATGTTAGAGCATGCATGTCTCATGAATTCAGTTTCGTCATGTATCTAAGTCTGGAGTTAGTCAATCTGTCAGTTTTTAGTCTCTAGTTGTTCAGTTTCGGGCTTGCAGTTCTTTCCCTAGCCTTCCAGTATTCTTAAGTCAACATTCATAGACGAATGTTCTCAAGGGGGAGATATTGTAACACTTTGAATCTCGAAATGGCTTTTTGTAGCAAAAGGACTACTGGTTTTAGATTTGGTATAGGAGGCAACGGAGGAGCCGACGACGCATCAGCTTAGTGACGGACCATCATTGTGGCATCATGGCTCCGACAGTGGGAATGACAACCATCAGATTTGCGACAGACCATCATTGGTGGCATCATGATTAGGTCCTGCTGGTCTCAAGTGAGGAAAGACTTGACGGACCATCAAAGGAGTGACGACTCATCACTTCTACCATTGGTAGAGAGGAAATTCGGTCCCCTTCTGGCTAAGGGTGACGATAAGGGCAATGGGCCTTCAAGCGAGTGACGACCCATCACTTCCACCGTCGAGACGTTCAGTGACTAAGTCCAGCCCAATTTTCCAAGGTCAGTGTTGTAATTTTCTAAGCTTTTAATCCCTAAGTGACATCATTTTGGGGATCCTTAAGGTGTAATTTAGGGTTTTACTTAGCTTATTCCTCATTCTTCTCATACACCAAGGTTGGGAAAGATCAAGCTCTCAAGAAAGAAAGGATTTTTCAATTTCTTCTTCTCTAGTTTCTCTTGGGCATCAAACCTTAGAAAGAATATCATCAAGCCCAGGTATGCAGGGTTATGAATGGGGGAAATCTTCCACCCTCATGCCCAATATCATCCCCATTTCATGATTTCAAGTCTCCAAGCATGATATGTTGAAATTCTAGGGTTTAACCTAATTCCATACAATTATCCATGATATCTATATGGATCCAATTCTCTCATGTTCCATTTGATGAAATATGGTTATTGGAGCAGATTTAACTTTCAAGTTTCTCATGAATTGATTATTTCAAGCTTATGATGATTTTTCCGTATTATGCATGATTTATGAACTCAAGCTTATGAGCCAATGATTTCTAGTATGATGAATTATTAAAGTATGCATGAATGTTTACGAATTCTTAAACTTATGATTTCGTAATTTCTAATTATGAAGCATTATTCAAGTGTGTATGATTACATGATTTGGGGCAAGCCTATGTAAAGCCAAGTATGTTTTCTATGATTTTTAGCCAAGGCTTACAAGATAAGTTTAAAGAGATGTTTAAGAGTCAAGACTCCCAAGAAATATTTTTACGATATGTTTTGAGAATATGATTATGAGCAATATGCATGTTTTGGGAGTAGTGTCTAGCATCGAGTAGGCCAGGAATTTCGAGGACTCGGGTCTCATAACTACAAGCCACCATAGGTATATATTCATATTTTGGACCTCTCAAGAGAGTGCTTCCCCCGCTCGAGGGCACATCAGTGATATCACACCTTCATCATTCTTTGCCCTGGCAAGGCTTAGGACGGCTCTACCCACTTGAGCGAGATAGTTGGGGCATCACGTAAGCTCTACCGTGATGGTGTCGGTTATGATGAATCCTCCCATTGATCCTCGTATTTTAAGTTACTCATGTCCATGTCCTATGATATTATATTTTATTGCATATTTGACCCATTGATCAATTTATGAGTTTTCACTTATGATTTTAAGTATGGTAAATTATATGATTTCTATTTCTAAACCTTTATGTTCAGCTTATGATGAATATCTCATGATTATTTATATTTCAGGAATATGGCTTTTAGCATGTTGTCCTTACTCTCATGTTCTAGTTTTCTTTATAATCATGATTATAGACTATCATTTAATTAGCATGTTTTACTTTCTCTACATACTCAGTAAATTCAAAGTACTGACCACATAGTCTATGCTATATCATCTCATGATATAGGTTTGGGTAAAATCATATAGGTTCGGGTGACCAGTTCAGTCCCGACGCTAGCTCGCTCCCACATCAGTCTAGTACGATCCCAATTTTAGTGAGTCCTCATGACCCGAGGACGACAGTTTTGATTCATGTATCTTTTCTTATGTCTTTTAATTTCAGCAATAGCGAGCTAGTTGAGGGTATTATCCCATTGGCTCATCATATGTGTAGAGGTCGCTAGGTATTTGACCAAATAGGATCATCCAGTTCCTATATAACCTATCACTAAAATACCCCTAGAGGGGGATAAGGCTAAGTGGAGCGAAAAGGGTTTTCCATGCTTTTTAGATAGCTATGTACAAGATGGTTCAACGTTGTCAACTTGTGTTTACGCTTATGTTCTTATGTTATGCAGACTTCCACTTATATTGAGTTCTAGTTTGTTTTTGCTTATCCATGTTTATGACTTATTTACACTTTAGTTATGCTCTTATTCATGCTATGTATGTGCCATGGGTTAGCTTAGAGTCATTTGTGGTTCTAGGTCCCTTGTTGCGATCCAGGATCATGCTTGAGTCATGACAGGAATACCATAGATCTCTGTTATGTCCCACCCAATAGACTTCTAATATTGTTGGAGCTTTTTAATCACCTTTTGTACCTGTTCCTCATTTAGGAATGATGATATGATGAGAAGCAGAGTCTCCTCCGGACATGAAAACTTGTAGCATAGATGAGATGGTAAAAGGTTTAAAATTCTAACTTTGTAGGCTCCTTAATGGAGGGTTTGGCTGTAGGAGTGGAACAATTCTCAAGATCCAATGAAAACTTCCTAGACCTGTAAGGATAATGCCCAATCCCTTCATGTGAATTCACTACCTTCTCGCTTGCTTTTGTATCATCATTAATATCATCATACCCTAAATAATAGCAAGAACCCCTCCTGGGTCACCTTCATCCATATCATCGAACTCAATAAGAATTGATTTACATGCAAAGGCTCGCAGAAGTTTCATGCCTTTATCTACATTAAATACAACCTCATCATTATTCACACAAAACTTGACTTTATTATGATCAGTATCCATCAAAGCCCTATTTGTGGCTAGGAATGGGCATCCCAATATGATAGGAATTTCTACATCCACTGTGCATTCCAACACCACAAATTTATCGGAAGTGTGAACTTTCCTACTTGCACCAATATATCATCAATAATTCCTACTGGCATCTTGACTGACCAATTTTCCATTTGTAACTACATTCTAATGGGTCGAAGGATAGCTATTCTCGTGCACTTGAGAATTGATAAAGGCAACAAATTGATACGTGCCCTATTGTCACATAGGGCATGTAGGCATTCATAGCCCCAATTTATCAAGGTACAGTGAATGCACCTGAATCCCCTATCTTCTCAATATTAGTGCCAGAGATGCTAGAACTCACCCGGTGGGTCACCAAAATCAGCTTTTCATTCTCAAATGGTAGCCTCCTTGTGAGCAACATTTCAATTACTTGGAAAATCCTGGCATCTCCTTGATGGCTTCAATAAATGGAATGTTCAAGGGTATTTGTTTCAATAACTCAAAATACTTGGTTGTTCCTTGATCATAGTACTCTTTTTTAACCCGTTAAGGAAATGGAGGCATAGGATTGGGATGCTTGAGTGAAGGGAGTAGGTCCTCCACCTTAATTTCTTCTGCTACTTTCTCACTTGATGCTTCATCCTGAATTTCCCTTGGGGATGCCTCCACATATGGACATTGTTTTTCATCTTTACGTTTGTTTTCCTCTACAATCATGTGGGGTTCTAATTGCAACACTTTTCCTCTTCTTGTTGTGACAGCCAAATAAAAAATGAAGGGATCCTCTTCATGACTCTTGAAGGCCTAATCAAATAAATTATGGATGTATCATCGTAGCCTCAAATCTGGATCATATGGAAATCAAGACTTTGAAGTGACTCTATCTAGGAATTCACCACCTCAGTCACATTGCTGAGAGTAGCTTCCTCCTCCTCTTGGTTTTGCAATATTTGGGTGATCATACTCTCTAATATGGAGCTTGTAGAGTCAAAGGTAGGGTCAAAACTCCATCCTTGTATTGAACTACAATGTTCACTCCAACTACTTTCTCTAAGATCTTGTGAATGGGACTCCTAATAATCCTGTGAACTGGGAGGTTGAAAGTATTGATCTTGTTCATATTCATATGGAGTCCTCTCCTTGTCAAATACTGGACACTCATAGGCGATTTCCTCATCATGCATGAGATAGCCTTCTTTGTATGAATAGTACTGATATGAAGGGGAATATCATCCATAACACTCCTGGTGCTCATATGGTTCATCATGTGACCATGAATTCCAGGAATACTCATGATCCATCCTTTTGAATTCAGAATGTTGATAATCAGCTGTTAGACAACACTAAGAAAAGAAAAGATAAAAGAATAGGTCTAAGCAAGTAAACTAAACTATTAGGGCTAGATATGACTTATGTTGTAGTCCCCGACATTTGTGCCATAATGTTTGATGTCATTCAATTCCACTCCTAATATCAACAGTGTAAACAATCGCAACAAGTATAAAACTCAACAAGGATTTAGGGTTGAATCCCACAGAGACTACTCGAATCCCATACTATCTAGTACTAAATAGTAAAGTGTTGCAAAATTAGAGTCTATTCAGATTGAGACTAATGAAAATTAACTAATACTACATATTGTAATAAGCTAGGGTTGTAAGCAATTAAAGATAATTCTATGGAAGTGACCCCAATTTTGGATCAATCCCCCTAACTCACCCAATATGAAAGAACTAAGAGTGGGCTAAGGATGAACATGCAATAAATTTACTTAGATAACCAATGGGAATCTTTCAATAGCACCATATGTGTCAATCTACTTTAATTTTTCAAACTAATGAGAACTCCCTTCAACTCAATTGCTTGTTGCCAATTTGGAATTCAACCTAGTCTAGGTGAACCCACTAAATAAGAGATATACCTTGAGTCATTGTTGATTGATGTTAACCCAACTTAAATTTTATCTTTCAAGCCTCATAAAGGTAATTTGGCATGATAGATGTCTCTCATCACCAATCACACACTACAAAGAAAAAATCAATCAAATATTCATAAGACCGAATTCAATTTTAACAAATTGGGATCATTAGGGTTCACAACCCCAGATTTGGGTTTAGTTACCTATAACAACAAGAAGAAGAAGAGAAAAGTAATTAGATATTCCTACCAAGATAAATTGAAATCTTCAAATAGATAAAAGGAATTCTTCAAATTACAATGTAGATCTATAATCTACTTTGAAACTAGGGCTACTCTAGCTAAACGCTACTCTCTACACTAAGTATGAACTGAATAATGAAAATCTCCCGAAAAATTATAAGAAAAATGTATTTATACTATGTCCAAGAAATCCTATTTAATTCAAACATCAGAGTGCCAGGTGTCAGGTGCGCAAGGACGGACCATCCTTTGGAAGGACAGACCATACTTTGAACCATCTTTTACTTTTCTACTTCTGTACCTTGGCTTATTGTTCTTTGAGAGACGTACCTTCCTTTGGAAAGATGATTCGTGCATTATTCCATATTTTATAAATCCCATTCTCTCAAGCTTGGGTCAAATCTTCAATTGACGAATGATCATGGGCATATTTATACGAACAAACGCTATGTTTTCACCCATACTATAGCCTAGTTGGGGATAATACCTATATATTCATGCATGTTTTGAGTGATTTATGCTTGTGGACTAACAAACGTGATTAGACTATTTGCAGATGGAAAACACAGTAAATTCAACTTGACTTTGAAGGTGGATGCTTGAAGTTAATGTATGGGAAGTTAAGCAAGCTAAAAAGTGATGTTGGAAGTCAAGTCTGTGCCACGTCGGAGATTGGTTGTGCTTAGCTCTGTGCCATATTGGTGTTGTGCATATGCTAATAGCTTACCCAGTGAAGGCTCGCGATAGGTCTATGTCACGGAGCAAAGTTGTTGCGATAGCCTCCTTGACACGGTGAGGGGTCCAGCCTAAAGCTGCTATCCAGTGAGGATGTGTGATGGATCCATGTCATGGAGCCAGTATGCCGCGATAGCCTCAGTGCTATGGAGCTGGTTGATCACATTGTTATTCTACCTTTGTATAAATAGAACACTTAGGGGTCATTTGGTTATGGGTTAGAGTTACGTAGGTATAGTAATACATGAATTAGTTATGAAGGAATCTATGCATTATTTTATGCAGGAATTAATTATGTAGGGATTAGTTATTCATGTATTAGTTATGTAGATATTAGTTATTTAAGTATTATGTCACGCCCCATCTTGGGAGGCATAACTGGCACCTATTGCCATACTGGGATTTGACTAACCTGGCTGGGCTTATGCACGTCTGGTGAATGCCTGCAACTCAATTCAAGAAAACAATAAGTTATATCTCCATTGTAAACACAGCCTTCAACCATCAACACCGTATAGCCACCTGTAAACAAAAACAACTAACAAACAATAGGCAACAAAAGGGATTCTATGTGGGTCGACAAGACCACCATGATGTCTAGTTATAACTAAAATGAGAACAAGCTACTATACTAGGCCCTAAACGGCCAAAATCAGCTAACCAACTAGATAATGTAGTCTGCAAGCCACTAAGAATACAAATGGTGGTGGGGACAGGGTCCTAGCCTACCCAAATGCTATATACATGAAAGACTGTAATCTCTACAACCTGGAAACTCCAAATGAAAGAAGTTGGCCAAACAGCTGACTCTGGAAAGCTACTACTGAAGATCCTAAACTCTTTCTGTCTAACCCTATAGGCAAGTAATGCAGCGCCCGGGGATGGGTGTCAGTACAATATGTACCGAATATGCAAGGTTGTAAATAAGTTGTTAAACAGGGGCAGAAATATTAACCTGTATGCTGTCTTATTCATAATTTGCATCTAGCAAAACACTACATGTACATGAGCTAAGACTTTATAATTACACATCCATAAGTTATAACTAGCAGGCAGGAATACAAACAAGAAACTAACCTGGCCCCCATAAGCCTGGAAGGTACAAGCAACACAAAAATAACCTACCGAGACCCCCATAAGCCTTGGAAAGTACACTTCAATCTATATATCCTTATCAAGGTTTATTTGACTCTATTGTGCTATAGCCAACATACCTGTCCCCCTAGGTCTGTAACTGAACCCTCTTGGCTCCTAATATGTAGCTGTGTCTGAGTCCAATGGACTCCTAATAACTGCACCCTTTTCACCAGGCTCGATGAGGGTGTGATGCCGATACTACATAGATCTAGTGGTCAATCCATGGAATGGACTGTAATATGGCCCTTGGGCCTCCGCATCGTCTCTAGAGATGGCATATCGCTCCTTGGAGTGATGCCATATAACCCCTAGCGGGCGACGACACAACTAGTAACCCTGGGGTGGTAACAGAAAGCTCCTAAGTGAGGGTAACCCCACCCGAGATGCTATATTAAAGTCTCAATATAGCAACTTCAAAGGAGTATCTGGCATTCTGGGCCTAATGCTACCACCGCTCGCCCCTAGAATACTATGTATAGATGCTAGTAGGCACACCTCGTGCACCTGTATCTGATCACAGGATCTTGATAGTGATCATAATCTCTAATGGTCTAGACAGGATAGGGTGAGATTTGGAGTAGCCTAACAGTACCATAATGTCCTGCTCGGGCAACTATAGATCATAAGTAACCGTAGGGTCGCAGACGACCAATCACCTAGCTCTTTTGCATAGAACGACTATAGGGTTGCTACTGTCCGAACATGCTTTTGAGCGGTGGGCCCCTAATCCTCCACAGGAACCTTACTGACATTCTTAGCCTGAGGTTAATACTGTGCTAACATGGCTCTATTCCTTTAGACCTTAACTTGGTCTGCTCAAATCTTATATGACTTTTCTGGGCGATTGCTAACCTTATAAATAAGTTTATATGGACTTAGCCACTCACGACAATCTGTACCTGAATATCTTATAGGAACAGACTGGGGCATTTGCCCTGCCTCTAACTGCTAATAAGGTCCCCTTTCATAGGGTACCCACGGGTCTATTTGACCTGAACGACTGGGCTGGCTTCCTGGGTGACCCGTATGATGAATACTAAGTCAACTGGAACTGACAATCATTGGTAGTAGCTAACTAAATGGTAGGCTATCACTTAGTTCACTAGAAAACCCTAGTGCCACTGACTTTAAAGTATGGCCATCCTATCTAAATTCCTGGCCCTGGGGTGTGTGGGTACGCCAATGGCCTCTAGGCGTGCTCCACTAATTATACATGTGCCAAACTGGTGGCTATGTCACCGAGTTGTGCCTATGTTGTTCAACTTACTAACTCATGCCTAATAACTATTCACTAGCTTCTAAGGTCTAGGCTTGACAATAAAACATCCGATTCTACTAACACAATGAACTAGAGAACAGAGGAGTTTCTATGAAGCTTCTAGCGTGTGCCACACTTAATATGTTCTTTCCCGACAAGGGATGCTGCAAAAATAATCTTTATACGTATTCTAGCAGCTAACCACAACTTATGTAACCGTAATCTACTGATAGCAGCTAATCACAGCATATCTGATCTTTATATACTAGCAACAGCTAATTACAACATATAGGATCGTTATCTACGTTTAAAACATCGGTCGTATCGCTATACGATGAGAATAACTTGCTGAAAGAATAAGCCTTATAAACCTCGATTGTCCTTTCCCGAATAACCTATGAATTTCAACTTGTACAGCTCTTTTCAACTGTAACTTTAATACTAAAAGAATGGGTCTAATATCAATACTAAATTTAGAAAAAATGGTAACTTTTAATACTAATAGAAACTATTATTCAACTTCATAAAATACGGCTGAAAACCTATAATTTCCCGAGAATTCAGAAGGGAGAAATGCTTACCTAAAGCTAGTGGTTGTATAGGAATCAATTTGGAGCAACTCTGACAATTTCTACTCAGTGGAGCTCCAATTTGTCGGGCGTATCTGTTGAGAAATAACTCCTAGTAATGCTCCCCGTAGGCCTAGAACTCATTACCCGAAGTTAATTTGAGATTGGATAGCATTTGGTAGCGTAATCTGATGGATAACTATTGAAATCCTCTTATCTTCCTACTCCTTGTCGAGGGAATAATTTGGAAATGAATTACAATTTAACTAAGGGGTAGATATACATACAAAGTCGGTGGCAGGGGGGCGCCCCGCACCGGCCATAGCGCTAGAAGGCCCTCCGCGTCGCGCCTCCCATCGCACCAGTGGGCCTGGCACGCCGCACTAATCCATTGCGGCCTAGCCTCGCCCAATCTTGCTTCCAAGGATTTTTGCCAACATGTCAAGCTCTTCTTACTCGTCACATGTCCACGCGTACGCTTACTAATCATTAACATTTATGAGGTGTATCATCCTCCCCCCCTTAGCAACATTTATCCTCAAATGTCATTCTTAAACTTAAAGGAGTTAACTCTCTTATCCAAGACTTATAAAAATTTTGGTAGAGTCTCCTTTGTAATATGGATTATCTAGAAACTTGAAACGCAGAAAAGTCCAACCTAGGCACCTTGCAGGATGCTATAACAACCATTACATAATAAAAGGGGGGTAGCTAAGCAACCTTATTGATAGCATAAGCAATAAAATAACAACTAAATAACAACCTCACCTTAACTGCATAATCTGGATCAATCCTGGAACAGGTGAGGATATCTAGACCTGATATCATCCTCAGTTTCCCAAGTCATCTCTTCTTCATTCATGTTCCTCCATAATACTTTAATAGAGGCTACATCTTTAGTCTTTGACTTTCGAACCTGCTAATCTAGTATGGCAACTAGAACCTCTTCATAGGCTAACTCCTTAGCAACTTGAATTTTCTCAATGGGACACAACTTGAGATGGGTCTCCCGCACATTTCCGCATCATTAACATGCAAAAGACTGAATGGACAAATTTCAATTCTGGAGGTAATTCTAGCCCATATGCTACTTTGTCTGCCCTCGGGAGGGTACAATACGGGCCAATGAACCTAAGGATAAGCTTGCCCCTTTTTCTATATCTCGTAACTCCCTTAGTCTGTGAAGCTTTTAGGAATACCTAGTTGTTGCTTTAATCCTTAACTGCTTATGCCGTACGTTAGAGTAAGACTTCCGACGACCCTGGCTATCGGTACCCATTCCTTGTTAAGTTTAACTTTTTTAGTCTTCCTGGTATGATATGCCCTAGTTCAACTACCTCTAATTTATCTGCTTCAGGTCATCATATAGGGGGCCTATATTTCCACCCATAACAGATGTTCGGGCATCTAAACCATGTGCTCTTCTTAGCCATTTATCTGGAGACAGGGAATCGTACTCAACTTAACATGTATCCCAATCTATTCTAAAAGCCTTTCTAAAACCTGGTTGTGAATCCCTTTGTTGGAAGTTAATAGACACAGAAATGCCATATAGCCGGAATGTTTCTTTAGTATTCAATTCAACATAGTCTTTTAAGTGAAACATAATTTTGTCCGGTAAGAAATAAGTTAACCTCATTAGCCTTTCAACAAAGATCTAATGGGATCACATCTATGCCTGGTATGAAGTGACCTTGTGACTATATTCGGGCTGAATCCTTCCCGCTTCTTCTCAGGAACGGCTATATCCTGAATTAGTCTGCCCTGTTCCTACTGCCCAGCCTTCCCTGGCTGGTCATTGGTGTTTTACACTATGACTCAGCAGTATCTTCCCTCTTCCCATGCCATCAGTAAGTCTCTCTTACAATCTTTATGTGTTTTCATTAAAATCTTGGTGGAGGGAGTAACGGACATGATACACCTTGGCTATAGTCTACAAATGAAGTTCTATCACCTTTGGGATGCAGAGCAATCTCTGGATCTTATGACTCCGCCCCTTATTTTCTCAAAGGCCAATAACTTCCTACTCGGCCTTGTTTCTAGGTTGTACTAGGTTAGAAACTCTGCTTCGCCCTACTTTACTTCCACAACTAATGGTAATTTGGAGCATTCCAGGTTACAATCTCACTATCTCTTAATTGTCAGCCCGATACTTATTTCTCGACATTCGCAGCGGTCCCATGCTCTGTCAATTTACTTTTAGCCTGGAGGTGATTCTGTTTCCTTCCAAAGTAAGTACTCGTGCTTTTCCCTTGCACCCTTAGACTGAGCTCTAGGGTTTGTGCCTTCTGCCTCATGCTGTCAAAGATGTTACTAGCCAAGTCTACCGACCACGACCTGTATCCTCCTGACCTGCACTCGGGCCCATTTTGCTCGTATGATCTCTCTGTCCTTTGATATAACAAACTAGGGACATAACCATTATCTTGCAGGTATGCCTTACCGTCATTAGCATATTGCGTCAGAATCGGCCTATTTCTGACCTGAGCTTTACTGTTGCTAGGTGTTTATCACTTATGGACTCTTACAAGTACTTGAGTGCTACTATCAGTCTTATCTGCTCTCCTGATTTACTGGCGTAAAGGTCTAAATAACTTACTTAAACACCAGGGTCTCAACCACTTCCTAACACTTTCCAAGAGTTAACGGATCTAACCCTCCTTTACTATTTACTCTGGGAAACATCGCCTCAATTCTTACGCTCTTTGCTACAGCAAGAACAAAACTGGGAGGCGGAAGATAGCTGTTTCTTACTACAATAGAACTGCGGTACGAAACTGTACAACATCCGAGGGGTTGGAGGTAAGACTCCCACAATTCCCTCTTGTTTTGTACTATCTAGGTAATCCCACATTAACTGTCGCCCCTGTCTGATCCTATGTATCTAGTAGGTAAGTCAACTAATGTATATACCATACTTCTAACCTCCTACTCTGAGGCTGTAGAAAGAACTGGGCACAATGCTGGCATATCTACTACCTTATGAGATTCCTGGTACCCTAAGAAGATACGAAGAAGATTAAAAAAAGCATCCGCCTTCGTCCTCAAATTGGTTGTCCCCCAACTATGGCATCGCACTGGTGCTTCCTCCTATTTCTGTAGTTATCTTGCGGCTGGCTGGAGTCTATCTTATCTCACATATTACTCTAGACAGACATAGTAATGAAAGCTTAGGACTCGACCCTGCACAACTCAGCTCTATAGCACGATTTGAGAAGAAGAAAGGGTAACCATACTATCATGCCTTGTAGCCTCCTACTTATAGAATGTGGTGCACAGCACATTTTTAAGCAAGACTCTACTAGAAACGGTTTGCAGAACCCCTAGGATATGAACTGCTTTGATACCAAGTTTTTCATGCCCCATCTTGGGAGGCATGATTGGCACCTAGTGCCACACTGGAATCTGACTGACCGGGTTGGGCTTATGCATGTCTGGTGCATTCCTGCAACTCAATTCAAGAAAATAACAAGCTATATCTTGGCTATAAACACAACCTCTGACCAACAAGGCCGTATAACCACCTATAAATAAAAATAGCTAACCAACAACAAGCAACAAAAGGGATCCTATGCGGGCCGACAAGACCACCATGTTGTCTTGTCATAATGGAAATGAGAACAAGCTACTATACTAGGCCCCACACTGCCAACAACAGCTAACCAACTGGATACTATAGTATGCAGGCCTCTAAGAATACAAATAGTCGTCAGGACAGGGCCCCGGCCTACCCAAATGCTATATACATGAAAGACTGTAATCTCTACAACCTGGAAACTCCGAATGAAAGGAGTTGGCCAAACAGCTGACTCTGGACAACTACTACTGAAGATCCTGAGCTTTGTCTTTCTAACCCTGCAGGCAAGTAATGCAGTGCCCGGGGATGGGAGTCAGTACAATATGTATCGAATATGTAAGGCAGTAAATAAACTATTAAAGACTGAAAGTAGGTAGAAAGGACGGGCAGAAAGATTAACCTGTAAGCTGTCTTATTCGTAATCTGCATCTAGAAAACACTACACGTACATGAGCTATGACTTTATAATTACACATCCATAACCTATAACTAGCACGCATAAATACAAAAAAGAACCTAACCTGGCCCCCATAAGCTTGGAAGGTACAAGCAACACAGAAATAACCAATCGGGACCCCCATAAGCCCTGGCAAGTACACATCAATCTATATACCCCTATCCAGGTTTTTATGACTCTACTGGTGCTATATCCAACATACCTGTCCCCCTGGGTCTGCAACTGAACCTGCTTGGCTCCTGATCTGTAGCTGTGTTTGAGTCTGATGGACTCCTGATAATTGTACCCTGGGCACTAGGCTCGATGAGGGTTTGATGTCGATATGGCATAGAGCTAGTAGTCCAGCCATGGAATGGACTGTAATATGGCACTTGGGCCGCTGCATCCTCTGGAGACGGCATATCTCTCCTTGGAGTGATGCCATATAGCCCCTAGCGGGCAATGACACAACTAGTAACCCTGGGGTGGTAACAGAACGCTCCTAAGTGAGGGTAACTCCACCCGAGATGCTATATTGAAGTCTCAATCTAGCAACTTCAAAGGCGTATCTGGCATTCTGGGCCTAATGTAACCGCTACTCGTCCCTAGAATAATCTGTATAGCTACTAGCAGGCACACCCCGTGCACCTGTATCTGATAAGAAGATCCTGATAGTGATCATAATCTCTAATGTCTAGACTGGATAGGGTGATATTTGGAGTGGCCTAACAGTACTCTGAATGTCCTGCTCGGGAAACTATAGCTCATAAGCAACCTTAGGGTCGTAGATGACCAATCACCTAGCTCTTTTGCTTAGAACAACTATAGGGCTGCTACTGTCCGAACATGCTTTTGAGCGGTCGGCCCCTAATACTCCACAGGAAGCTTACTGACATCCTTAGCCTGAGGGTAATACTGTGCTAACATGGCTCTAGTCCTTTAGACCTTAACTTGGTTTGCGCAGATCTTATATGACTTTTCTGGGAGATTCCTAACCTTATAGATAAGTTTATATGGACTTAGCCACTCACGACAATCTGTACCTGAATATCTTATAGGAACAGGATGGGGCATTGACCCTGCCTCTAACTGCTAATAAGGTCCCCTTTCTTAGGGTACCCACTGGTCTATTTTACCTGAATGACTGGGCTGGCTTCCTGGGCGACCCGTATGACGAATACTAAGTCAACTTGAACTGACAATCATTGGTAGTAGCTAACTATATGGCAGGTTGTCACTTAGTTAACTAGACAACCCTAGTGCCACTGACTTTAAAGTATGTCCATCCTATCTAAATTCCTGGCCCTGGGGTGTGAGGGTATGCCAATGGCCTCTCGGCGTGCTCTACTAACTTTACATGTGCCAAACTGGTGGCTATGTCGGCAAGCTGTGCCTATGTTGTTCAACTTACTAACTCATTCCTAATAACTATTCACTAGCTTCTAAGGTCTAGGCTTGACAATAAAACATCTGATTCTACTAACACAATGAACTAGAGAACAGAGGAGTTTCTATGAAGCTTCTAGCGTGTGCCACACTTAACATGTTCTTTCCCGACAAGGGATGCTGCAAAAATAATCTTTATATGTTTTCTAGCAGCTAACCACAACATATATAACTGTAATCTACTGATAGCAGCTAATCACAGCATATCTGATCTTTATATACCAGCAACCACTAATTACAACATATAGGATCATTATCTACATTTAAAACATGGGTCGTATCGCTATACGATGAGAATAACTTGCCGAAGGAATAAGCCTTACATACCTATGTAATATCCCGGAAGTTCTTAGGAGTAGATCCGAGAAGAAAAATATGCAAAACTACTGAAAGTTGGGAAAAAGGTTACAGAACGTCAAGTACCACCACCCGTGGTAAGTAACCACGGGTCGTCGTTTGTGGTCGTGGGTTCAGGAGTTTAGATTCCAGGGGGAAACAATGGTTGATTCGATGACCCATTGTAAGAAGCAACGAGTCATTGTGGTGGTCGTGGTAAGGAGACAACCCAGATGGCTGAAGTAACAATTGGTGTTACAATGGCCTGTTGTGAGGAATGACGATCCATTGTTAGCAGTCGTGGTAGGGTTGTGGACTTTCGCAGTTGAGACAACGGGTGAAAACCACGACCCGTTGAAGCTTACAACAAGCCATGGTGAGGCTCGTGGAATGGGAGTTCAAAGTTTCAAAAGAAGGAAACAACGATCGATAGAACGGTCTGTTGAAGCTTAGGAAGATCTATCCTATGTGTCTGTGGTACGATTCCGAGAAAGGGATTTCAGCAGTGTTTTCAACGAAGAGTCAGGATGGGCCATGAAATGTTTCCACGACCCGTTGATACTACCCGTGGGTTCTATCCGGCCAGTTTTTAGGACAGGTTCATTAAGGGAGTTTTCAACTTTTTCACGCTTTTAGACCCTAAACTACATCGTTTTGGATATTTTCTTAGTGTGATAAGATGAGTTAAGTCTTTTATGCATGCCCATTCTCATGCAAGAACTTTAGAGAGATTTTTGGGAGATTCAAGGTCTTATTCCCCATGTTTCCATCAATTTCGTTGTGGGTATTCAAGGAACCTCAAAATCAGCCCATCCCCATGTATGTAGGGTTTTAATGGGTGTCTTACTTCCACACCCGTGCCCAATTCCTATCAATTAGTGTTAAATTATGAATGGTCAATTATGGGGTTTTAATCAATTGCATGATTCTTATATCTCTATTCATGGGTATGATTAGATGGAGTTGATATTGATGATTTATGAAGCTTGGCGGATTCTAACTTGTTTTTCTTATAAAAAAATTATTTTTCTAAAATTGAATCTAAAACGCGATGGATGAATAGTTCATAGAAGAGGTGATTTGTGATACGAGTGTAGTGATGATGAAATAAATGATGAAAAGAATGTTTTTAAACCTACCCATGATTGTATTGATGCTTTCAAGGTGAATTGAATAAATCCAAGTATGATAAAGCTTTGGGTGATGCCCATATGATGTTTTAAAGTAATGAATTTCCCCAACATAAGCTTACCACATGGTTTGAAGTGAATTTTCCTTGACTCTTATCATAAATTCTAGCTTGTGGTATGTTTTGAAGTAAAAAGCCTCCTATATGCATGAAATCGTGATTGAGATGTTTGTTACTATAAGCTTTGTCGATATATAATGTTAAGCTTCATTTATATATGATGTGGAGTCTATGCACGATTTCATTATGAGCTTTGTCAATAGACAATATTGAGCTTCATTTCATATGATGTTGAGTTATGCATGATTTCATACTGAGCTTCATCAATAGATGATGTTGAGCTTCGTTATATACGATGTAGAGCATTGCATGTCTTTGGGAGAAGAATCTAGCACCGAGTGGGTTAAGGGTCGACTACCCTATGCCCCAGAACTACGTGCCAACATAGGTTGATACTTATGAGTTATTGGGACCTCCCTTTTGAGCTATCCTCGACCAGATTGTCCCTTGAGCTTGATATCGATATCTTGATAGTGTCCATTGCCCTGGAGAGGTTATGGACGGCTCTTCCCACTTGAGTGTGATAGTTGGAACCACGTGACCTCTATTGTGGTATGTCGATTAAGTGACGAGTCTCCCATGGTCTATATCATCTAGATTTGCATTTTTATTTCTCATGATGAATACCTTATGCATGCACGTGCTAAAAGTAAGATTTTACTCATTGTTCAGCTTTTCATATAAATGTTATGTTTAGCATTGAGTGATTCAAGTCAATCATGATTTTCTAAAGCCATGCATGATCATGTATAATGTGAGTATGATTTCATAATGAATGCATGTAGTCTTCTTCTTATCCTTAAAAGCTTGATATACGTATAACTTGCCTAAACGGATTTATATTACTTTTGCAGTTTTACTTACCTTGCATACTCGGTACATTTTATGTACTGACCGCATATTTTCTATGTTGTATCGTTTCATGATACAGGGTCCGAACCTCAGACTCGTCCTTATCCTTAGTCCATCTCAGCTTACACTATTAGTTCATTGGTGAGCCCTCATGTTTCGAGGGTTGTTTGATAGACTTTTATGTTATTTTGAGTTTCTGTATTGTTCGGGTTAGCTGGGGATGTTTTCCCATCAAGCCATCGTATGTAGTAAAGGCTTTCAGACTAGTATATAGTACTCAGCTCTTGTATACGTCCAGTATCTCTTGATGTTATGCTATGGTTTACGTTTCTGCTATGTTTTATGTTAAATGTCCCGCTTGTTTAATTGAGAATAGTTGTATGCGTGTGCCATGGGTCGACATGGGGTCTCTCGGGGTCCCTTGTCCCATGTCTACGATCCGGGCCTCCGTTTAGGTCGTGACAACCTCGATTGCCGTTTCCCGAATAACCTACGAATTTCAACTTGTATTCGTCAGCTCTTTTGAACTGTAACTTTAATACTGAAAGAATGGGTCTAATTTCAATACTAAATTCTGTAAAAATGTTAAATTTTAATACTAATTGCAACTATAATTCAACTTCATAAAATACGGCCGAAAACCTATAATTTCCAGAGAATTCAGAAAGGGAGAAATGCTTACCTAAAGCGTGTGGCCATATAGGAATCAATTTGGAGCAATTTGGAAAATTTCTACTTAGTGTAGTTCAGATTTGCCGAGCATATTTTTGAGAAAATAACTCTGTAGTAATGCTCCCCGTATGCCTAGAACTCGTTACCCAAAGTTAATTTGAGATTAGACGACATTTGGTAGCATAATCAAATGGAAAACGATTGAAATCCTCATATCTTCTTACTCTTGGCCGAGGGAATCATTTGGAAATGAATTACAATTTAACTAAGAGGTATATATACATACAAGGTCAGTGGCAGGGGGCGCCCCGCTCCGGCCATAGCGCCAAAAGGCCCCC
>JACEIK010002314.1:156001-176715 GCA_018107945.1 Datura stramonium
ACCTCGCATAAAATTATACATAGATTTCCTCATAAGTTATGTAAGTATTAGATATGTAGAATTACTAAAACACAACCAAACACCGGATAAAATTAATACATGAATAACTTTTATACAACATTTGAAACCTACCAGCCGAACATGGTATAAAATTAATACATGAATAACCTTTATCCTATTTGTAAGCCAAACATGGTATAAAATTAATACATGAATAACCAAATCATTCATGTATTAAATTATACCTTATCCAATAACCAAACGTCCCCTTAGTTATTTTTATTTTATTATCTAAATTATTAACAAGGACATGTGAAAGTGGCAGTTGAGCTGAAGAAAATTCTAGGGTTCTTTCTCTTCCCTTTTCTTATAATTTTAATTTTGCCTATAATTAAAACTTGTTCAGAGATGTTTAATCAAAGAATGAGTTTCTAAATTACCTAATTCAAAGGTTGGGGATACTTATATGAATGTACAACATGATTTCATTTTCATTTTAAGCTTTTCTATCATGAATGGTTGTTCTTATATTCTTGGTTCTTGTATTTTAATGTTTGGTCAACATTAAGATAAATTTTTAATCTTACTATGAATCTGAAAGGAGAATTACTAGGGTAGAATGAAGAATAGGGGAATGTGTTCTTGTCATTATTATAAATTAAAGATATCATTCGCGTGTGGGATAGAAATATACCTACAACGCGACATTCAGTTGAAAAAGGGAACAAATGCTTCAATACCTAAGATGAATTCTTGCGTCACTGTTCAATAATTGTAGTTGCAAAAGTCATTTTAGGAAAACGGCTAGAGGTTCGAAAGACCATAGTCGGGCAGGAAATCCTAATAACCATCAACTAGATAGAGAACTTAGCTGAAGAAAAATACATTGTGTACATGATTACATCCCATGCCTTAACCTTAGAATATTCTTGAATATTGATTAAATCTACGTCCTTTAATTCATTGTCTATTACTTTCATTATTTTTACATTTATGAACTCGTAAACTCTTGGATTACTTAAACACTTGTGTGAAATAATCATGAGTACTAAAATAGAAAAATCACTAGGTCTTTAGTCCCATTGAGTTCGATATCCGGCTTGAAAGAGCCACTATATGACTTGTACAACCACGTGCATTTGCGTGTGTGGTTGGGTGCAACATGTTTTTGGCGCCATTGCCGGGGACTTAGAAAATTAGTGAACTTTTGCATTTTAGTTTTGCTATTATTGTACAAGTGTTGACAACTTGATCTTAGCTGCTACACTTCCAGGCACAAGAAGATTTCTAAAAGCTGGCACGTTATAGACAATTGGTGGATTCATATTTGGAGCATGAGCAATAATTACATCTATTGACAAGGCATCTCTGCAATATCCTATTCTTCTAGTTCCACAGGCTCCACTAGTAGAAATTCCACCAGCTAAATAGGAAGAAGATTTACATGAAAGGATGGCAACTAGACCAGTGTGCGAAGTGGCAATCCCACACGCGAACAATGTTACCTCTAGTATCCATAGGCCGGAACCAGGAGGTACGTATGAGCTGAAATAGAATATGGTGCAGCTCATGCATACCAGCAGAGAGTTTACAGGTCTTCCCCATGAAGACCCACAACAGCACCTACAAAATTTTATGGAGAAAAGTGATATGTATATACCCATAAGGGTATCATCATTCTATGTGAGGCTTACATTATTCCCATTTTTCTTGCTTGGGGAAGCGAAAAGGTGGCGAAAAGCTTAACCACCTAACTCTATAACCACATGGGATGATGTAGCAAAGAAATTTTTGATCAGGTTCTTTCCTTCTGGGAAGACATCAAAGTTCAGAAGTCAGATTTTAAGCTTTAGACAAAGAGATGGTGAGAACATGTACCATGTTTGGGAGAGGTTCAAGTCCATGATGAGAGATTATCCCCACCATCACCATTCAATTAATGTTCTGGTGCATACTTTTATAGAAGGCTTGGAGCCCCACACCAAAATCCTCTTAGACTCTGTAGCTGGTGGGCAAGCCTTACAAAATACTTATAAGGAATTGTATGCATTGTTGAATTGCACTTCGTAGGGCAACCCAGAATGAAATGCTAATGCATCTAGTGTTAGAATGAAGAAAGCTGCGGGTGTTTTAGAGGTAGATGGTTTAACAACCATTGTTGTATAGATAGTTGCACTCCAAAACTAGATAAACATGAACTTGGGGCAATAGCAAGCTCTAGCCAATGCAGTCCAGCAAGTGTGGTGTGATGTTTGTGGTAGCAGCGAACATTCAGCGGAGACATGTGGTGCTAACCCAGACTTAGTTTAGTTTGTAAGGAATGCACAACAGAGCAACAATCAGCATTATGGTNATTTCCTCCTTAGCCTCCCAAGTCACTTCCTCAATGTTATTACTTCTCCCAGACTTAGTTTAGTTTGTAAGGAATGCACAACAGAGCAACAATCAGCATTATGGTAACAATTGCAACCCCAACTAGAGGAATTATCCAATTTTTTCATGAGGTGGTAATAGTCACCAAGGCCAAAGTTCAAATCAGGGTCCACACAGAAATCAAGGGGCAAATAAAAAATTTCAGCTGTAGTTTAGAGGGAATAATTCTCCTACTTAGTCCAGAAACATTGAGGATATGCTGAAAACAATCATAGGTTACCAAGTGCAAATGGCGATTGACCAAGTAAAATTTACTGCCGACATGAAAAATCAACAGTTGGCTACAAAGGCGTTGGATATTCAGATAGGACAGCTAACTGGAGCCCAGAATACTAGATCCTGAAGAGGTATGTCAAGTGATACAGACACCAACCCGAAGCAAGTAAATGTTGTCACCACCAAGAGTGGTAAATAGTTGAAGGAGTTGTGCTAGAAAAGCTAGCACAAAAAGCTGTAAAAATGGAGGAGGAGACCAAGGAAATTGATAAAGAAGTGAAGAGTGGAAACTCTTCAGGAATTGTGAAATCACCACCACCACCCCCTTTTCCTCAGAAATTGAGGAAGCATAAGGAAGAAGCATGCTTCCAAAAATTCATTGATGTGTTAAAGTAAGTCTATATTAATCTTCCATTGGTGAATGTTTTGCAATGTATTCTGAAGTATGCAAAATACATAAAGGACATTGTGGAAAACAAAAGTAGACTGGTGGAGTATTCCACTATTTCAGTTACTAAGGAGTGCACGTCACTGATACAAATAGGCTGCCAACAAAGCTCAAAGATACGGGAAGTTTTACTATCCAAATCACCATTAGGCAGTCCATTAGAGCCCATATCCTATGTGATATTGGGGCGAGCATTAATTTGATGTCTACCTCAATGCTCAAGAAGTTAGGGCTGGGTAGTCCAAGACCCACAATTGTGATTTGCAATTGGTGATTCACTCGTTGGCTAGACCAGACGGAATTGTGGAAGATGTGCTAGTGCAAGTGGGCTCCCTTATCTTTCTGATGGATTTTATAGTCCTTGATTTTGAGCTAGGCCCGAAAGTCCCATTTATTTTTGGATGTCCCTTTTTTACAACTGGACCAGCCTTAATAGATATAGTTGTGAGGCAGCTAACAATGAGAGTCCATGACAAGGTGGAAGTGTTTGATGTTTACAAAGCTATGAAGTTTCCATCTATTTATGAGGAGTTATTGTCCATTACTGTTATTGACCAAGAGTCAGCACTTCATCTTATTAATGCAAAGGATCTCTTGCAAAGAGCGTTGGTAGGACATGATCAATTTGGGGATGCTGCAACTCAAGAAATGGTTCAAGCCTTTAATGGTGCCAACATGTTCTTTCGAAAGAAAGAGTTTGAATCTTTACAAAGATCTTTGGAACCTCCACCTAATCCATCTGTTGAAGAGGCCTCAAAACTAGAGCTGAAGGAATTGCCTCCACACCTCAAGTAGGCAATCTTGTGGGAAGCTGACATATTGCTGATTATTATCTCTGTAGGGCTAATAAAAAAACAGGTTCAAGAAGCATCGGTGGTACTTAAAAAGAGAAAGTGAGCCATAGGATTGCAGATGTCGGACATCCAAGGAATCAGTCCTGACTTTTGCATGCATAAGATAATAATGGAGAAGGGATCCAAACTAATTGTGTATCATCAAAAGAGGTTGAACCTAGTGATGAAGGATATTGTTCGAAAAGAGGTCATTAAGTGGTTAGATGTGGCAGTGGTCTATCCCATTTCTTACAGTGAGCGAGTCAGCTTGGTTCAGTGTGTCCCAAAGAAAGGAGGCTAGAAGATTTGCATGGACTACAGAAAATTGAATGAGGCCACAAGGAAAGGCCACTATCCCATACCATTTATTGACCAGATGCTGGACAGATGTCACGACCCGAGCATAGATCCCAAATCGAGACACGGGACATAGAACCACAAATGGATCCAAACTAACCCATGGCACATACATAGTATGATAAAATCCTTACTTAGTAGAAATAAAGCATGAACATGATATAAGAGAACGTCTACATATTATAAGGAAAAAATCATAAACACAACTTAACAACACTAAACCATCTATACATGGTAGTCTGAAAAGCCTTTACTACTATGACGAGCTGATGGGATAACACCCTCAACTATCTCACTAGGTCTAAAACTGAAAGACATGGTACAACATAAAGATGATAACATCCCCGGAGAATGTGGACTCACCTAATAGGGAGTAGGATTGGCCTGATCAGGAGCAATCTATCGACTAGACTGAGATGGATCACCTGAATCTATATTATGAGATGATATAACATAAAGTCTGGTTTTAGTACTTTGAATGTATTGAGTATGTAAGGTAAGTAAAACATGTTAGTAAAATGATATTCTGAAATCATGAGTGTAAATCAAGAGAATTCATAAGAGTAAGAAAAGCATGCCAAAACCCATAAATTCGAAGTATATAATCATAAGTTATTCATCATAATCTGAACATAATGACCCAACATTTAGAAATACATCATAGAACTTGTCATGCTGGAAGTTGTAAGTGAAAGCTCATAGACTGATCAATGGGTCAAATATGCTATAAAATGTAATATCATGAGTCATGAACATGAGTAACTAAAATAATGAGGAACGGTGGGAGATTTTTATAACCGACATACCCACGTGAGCATACATAGAGCCCGACCTATAAATACTTAGTTAGGAGGGTGTTCATACCTTGTCAAGGGTAGAACCATTAAAAAGTCATGATATTACTCATGGGTGGCCCACATGGGCATGGAAGACACTCTTGAGGAAGACCCCATCATTACTATGTTGGCACGTAGTTTTGAGATCTGGGTGCACTACAACCCCAATCTACTTGGTGTTAAATACTACTCCCAAAACATGCATAGTGTTCATATCATAATCATGAAATATACTTGAAGAACATGGGCTAGTTGAAATCATGAGTTTTATAACATGCTTGAGATACACGAACTAGCCATAAAATAGACCCATGAGTTGGCCATGATCATAAACTTGATATTCATAAAAGCCATGCATACTTGAGGAATCATGATACTCTAAATCCATAAATTCATGAAGGGTTCTTGTGGAATCATGCATTGTAATCATAAAACATAATTTACTCCATCATACTTGAAATCATGGACTCATAAGCCTAATTTCATAAATCATGCATAATAGGACATAATTCTTATAAACTTAAAATCATGGTTAATAACTAAATTGAAAGTAAATCTACTCCAATAGTCTTAAATCATTAATAAAAATATGATGAAATTGGACCCAAAGATATAGCATGAATATTTGCATGGAGTTGGGTTAAACCCTAGAATTTTCAATACACTTAATTGGAGACTTGAATTCCTGAGTTAGAGAAGAAATTGGGCATGTGGGTGGAATAAATCCCCCATTCATGGCCGTACATACCTGGGTAAATTGATTTCTAAGCTTGTCTTGGAAGCCCAAGAACATTGAGAGTGAATTTGTTGAGGAACCCTAGCTTGATTATGAAAGAGGATTTAATCTTATAATGAGAGTGTTAGCAATAGAATGAGGATTAGGATGAATAAAACCCTTAATACACTCTTTAGGAGGCTTAAAATGACGTAGTTTAGGAGTTCAAAATTTAGGAATTATGGAAACACCCTTAATAATTCGGTAGGAAAATTGAACATTGTCAGGCCCTATAAAGGACAGGACGTCTCGTTGGGAGGCCTGATAGGTCGTTACATGAATCATTAGGTGGTGCCAAGTTAGAGAAAATTTTACCTTCCCGAAGTCATGGTGGATAGTATGACGAGTTGTTAAGACTCCCCACGAGTCGTGGTTTGACCTGTAAAGTGTGTAGGGGTAGAGAAAGTGTTGATTTCTAGTGTACTGAATGGATTGAGGAACGAGTCATCATGTCCCCTAAAGATTAGTTAAGTGACATGTTAAGTTGGGAAAGATCAGAGTAGTAACGGGTCAGGGGATAAGCCGTCAAGTCTCCCAATGGGACATCCAGTCCCTCGTTGGGTATGGATGTGTGCAATTTCCTGTTGAATCATTAATAGTGTTTTTGTAATTTCTAAGTTCCTAACTCCCAAACTATGTCGTTTTAAGCCTCCTAAAGAGTGTATGAAGGGTTTTATTCATCCTAAGCCCTCATTCTTCTCCTAGCACTCTCATTAGAAGATCAAATCCTCTTCTAAAATCAAGCTAGGGTTCCTCAACAAATTAACTCTCAATCCTCTTGAGCTTTCAAGACTAGCGTAGAAATCAATTTACCCAAGTATGTAGCGCCATGAAAGGGGGATTTCTTCCACCCTCATGCCTAATTTCTTCCCTAACTCATGAATTCAAGTCTCCAATTAAGTGTATTGAAAATTCTAGGGTTTAACCCAATTCCATGCAAATATTCATGTTATGTCTGCAAGTCTAATTCCATCATATTTTTAATAATAATTTAAGACTATTATGGCAGATTTTACGCTCAATTCGATTATTAAACCATGATTTCAAGTTTATGAGAATTATGTCCTATTATGCATGATTCATGAAATTAGGCTTTTGAGTCCATGATTTCAAGTATGATGGTGTAAATTATGGTTTATGATTACAATGCATGATTTCCAAGAGAACCCTTCATGAAGTTATGGATTTTAGAGTATGACGATTTTCCCAAGTATGCATGGCTTTTATGAATATCAAGTTTATGATCATGGCCAACTCACAGGCCTATTTTATGGCAAGTTCGTGTATCTCAAGAATGTTATGAAACTCATGATTTCAACTATCCCATGTACTTCAAGTATGTTTCATTATTATGATATGAGCACTATGCATGTTTTGGGAGTAGTATCTAACACCAATTAGATCTGGGTTCCAGTGCACCGAGGTCTCAGAACTATATGCCAACGTAGCCATGATGGGTTCCACCTCGAGAGTGCCCCCATGCCTGTCTGGGCCACCCATGAGTGATATCACACCTTTTTCATGGTTCTATCCTTGGAAAGGTATGAACACCCTCCTAACTAGGGATTTACAGGTTGGCTCCATGTATGCTCACGTGGGGTATATCGATTATAAGAATCTCCCACTGTTCCTTATGATTTTAGGTACTCATGGTCATGACTAATGATATTATATTTTATAGCATATTTGACCCATTAATCAGTCTATGAGCTTTCACTTACGACTTCAAGCATGTCAAGTTATGTGATTTCTATTTCTAAACCTTGGGTCATTATGTTTAGATTATGATTAATAGTTTATGATTATGTACTTTGAATTTATGGCTTTTGGCATGCTGTCCTTACTCTTATGAACTTTCTTAATTTATGCTCATGATTTCAGAATATCATTTTACTAGCATGTTTTACTTACCTTACATACTTATTACATTCAAAGTACTGACCGCATACTGTATGCTATATCATCTCATGATATAGGTTCAGGTGATCCATCTCAGTCTTGCCGATAGCTCTCTCCCGATGAGTCTAGTCCTATTCCCGCTTGGGTGAGGCCTCATTGACCAGGGACTTTATCAGCTTTATGTTTTATCGACTTTCAGTTTTTGACCTAGTGAGCTAGTTAGGGGTGTTGTCCCGTCAGCTATTCATATTAGTAGAGGTTTTTCAGACTATCATGTATAGATGGTTTAGTATTGTTGAATTGTTTTTACGCTTTGTCCTTATAATACTCAGACTTCCTCTTACATCATGTTCATCTTTATTTTTTCTTAGTAAGGATCTTATCATACTATGTATGTGCCATGGGTTAACTTGGATTCATTCGTGGTTCTAAGTCCCATGTTTCTGTTTGGGGTCCATGCTTAGGCCATGAAAAACTTGGTATCAGAGTGAAGGTTTAGGTGTGTCCTAGGATTTCTGAAAGCCACGTTATGTAGACTCTTTTCCATGAGTGTGAAGTGTGTCACACTTATGGGGAAGAGGTACAAGACGTTTTAGGAAATTTTTCTTCTTTCATGATTTATATTATGTGATGAAGTACCTCTCTCTATTCCTCTAACTCGTGTTATACGCGTTTGCAAAAATATGCCTTCATGCCAAGTAAATGGAAGAATAAATGACAATGGAAATGGCCATGGAAATGGCTATGGAGATGGAATCAGCTAACCCCACCAGCTCCAATAGATCCCTTGCCCGAGGAGGTCACTCATGCTATGACAGCCTAGGCCAACCAGTAGGCAATAGCCCATGTTCATCAGAATGGGAATGCAGTGGCAGTGAGAGTACAAATCTTCCTTAGGATGAACCCGCCTGAGTTTCGTGATATGAGTTCATAGGGGAGATGTAGAAGATCACCTAGATTATTGGGGTGACTGTAGATGCGAGTGTAGACTTAGCCTCCTATCAACTAAAGGGGGTTGATCATATATGGTTCCATTAGTAGAAGTACAGCAGGGGAGTTGGAGTAGTTCATGTGGGTTGAGACTACTTTCTTGGATAAATTCTTTCCTAGGGAGTTGAGAGAGACAAAGGCAGCTGAGCTCGTCAACCTGAAGCAAAACAACAGGATGGTCTAGGACTATGCCTTGGAGTTTACTCAGTTATTCAAGTATGCACCAGAGATGATTGTTGATCTGATGGCTCATAAGAGCAAATTTGTGAACAGAGTGGTAGATTCCTTGGTCTAGGAGTGTAGGACCACTATGCTGATCAATGAAATAGATATATCTAGACAAATCATATATGTTTAGCATATAGAAGCAGAGTAGGTGAAAGAGAAGGAAAGAAAGGAAAAAAGGGCCAGCACAGGGAGCTCTGGGAATTTCCAGCAAAGGTTCGGCGGTGGACATCACCTTCAATCCCACTAGAGGTCCTCAGCCCCAGCCCCATCATTAGCCAGTGTTTCGTCCAGAACCAGACAGGACAAAAGGGGTAGCATGTCCGGCTCTACAGTCTAGGGGAGCATGGAAAGGGAGCGCACTTTTCCAGCCTGTGTAAGGTGCAACAGGAGCCACCCTGTGTGAGGCTTAGTTAGCTCAAATACTTGTTTTGAGTGTGGTGAACCAGAACACAAAATCAGGGATTGCCCTTAAGCCAGACAAGGCGATGATGGGGTATGCACCCCAGCTACTAGTGCAGCAGCTTCAGCAGCTCGCCTATCTCTGCAAGGAGTCTTTTCTAGTGCAGCGGGCGGATAGTTCCAAAACAGGTTCTATGAACTATTCTTGACAAGAGAAGGAGGTCTCTCCTGATGTAGTCACTGGTATGTTACGAGTATTTCATGTTAATGTGTATGCATTGTTAGACCTAGGGGCTACATTATCTTTCATGACTCCTTATGTCGCCATTATTTTTGGAGTTAGTCTTGAAATTCTGTCAAAACCCTTCTCCGTCTCTATTCCTATCGTTGAGTTAGTATTAGCTTGATGGGTTTACAAAAATTGCCCTAACACGATTCTTCAGGAAGTCACCTCAGCCAATTTAGGGATTTAAATTGGACAAATTTTGATGTCATATTCGGTATGGATTGGTTACACGCTTGTTATGCTTCTGTTGATTGTAGAACCCGTATGGTAAGGTTCCAATTTTCGGGTGAGCCAGTCCTAGAGTGAAAGGGTAGTCAATTATTCCTGTAGGTCACTTTATTTCCCACCTCAAGGCTAGGAAGATGATCTCTAAGGGTTGTGTATATCATCTAGCTCGGGATAAGGATTCTACATCTGAGACCCCGAATCCTCAGTCTATTCCTGTTGTATGTGAGTATCCAGAGATGTTCCCAGAAGATTTATTAGGAATCCTCCCCAACGAGAGATTGACTTTTGCATTGACCTTCTCCCTAATACGCAAATCATATCTATTCCTCCTTACAGAATGGCTCTAGACGAGCTAAAGGAGATGAAAGAATAGTTGAAGGATCTCCTAGATAAGGGTTTCATCAGGCCTAGTAAGTCCCCATGGGGTGCTCTAGTCCTCTTTTTTCGAAAAAAGAATGGTTCCCTTAGAATGTGCATTGATTATTGATAGTTAAACAAGGTCACAATCAAGAATAAGTATCCCCTCCCCAAGACCGCTTCAAGGTGCTCAGTTCTTTTCAAAGATAGACCTCAGATTTGGCTATCATCAGCTTAGAGTTAGGGACAGTGACATTCCGAAGACAGCTTTCAAGACTCGATATGGTCACTATGAGTTCGTAGTTATGTATTTTGGACTAACGAATGCTCCTGCAGCTTTTATAGACGTGATGAATAGGGTGTTCAAGCATTATTTGTATATGTTCGTGATTGTCTTCATACATGATATTCTCATATACTCTCCGAGCGAGGAGGAACATGTCGCTTATTTGAGGATTGTGTTGCAAACTCTCAAGGATCGCCAGTTGTTTGCTAAATTCAGCAAGTGTGAGATTTGGACGAACTCAATAGCATTTTTGGGCCATTTAGTGTCTAACGAGGTGTTGGGACTGCGCTCAAGCGCACACGCAAGCGTACGTGGTCCTACAAGTAATACAATGGCCTTTTTTGAGAGCCTGATGTCGAACCCACAGGGACTGGATCAATTCAGCTAATTATAGAGTTCACCTGTGATATTAACTTTCACAAGTGTTGATTATAAAAGTTTTCAATAAATTCTAGTTAAATCTAGGGGTGGTCACAGAAATACTCTAAAATCATTCAAGGAGCAACTAGAGCTAAGGTCGGATAATCATGNTTAAAGTTACATTAACTAGTATTATTGAAAATTGACCATTTGTTCTGTTTGTCTACTTGTATAAAGAATTGCGTATACTAAACACTTAACGAAAAATTACGGTAACATTACAGTCCCTGTGGGTTCGATACCTGGCTTGAAATACAGCCACTTTATTACTTGTACGACCACGTGCACTTGCGTGTAGTTGGGAGTGAACAGATAGCGAGGGGTTGCATCTATCATATTCTCAGAGTTCAGGATGTTCAAGCCGACCCCCCAACTCTCCAGTCCATTCCAAAAGTTAATGAATTTCCAGATGTGTTCTCGAAAGAACTTCCCAGTATTCCCCCAAAATGGGAGATCGATTTTGCAATTGATTTATTACCGGGTACTCAGCCTATATCCATCCCTCCATATCGAATGGCTCCTGCCGAGCTTAGAGAATTGAAGGAATAGTTGAAAGATCTGCTAGATAAGGGCTTCATCAGGTCAAGTACTTCACCGTGGGGTGCCACAGTTCTATTTGTAAGAAAGAAGGATGGCTCCCTCCGCATGTGTATAGATTATCGGCAGCTGAATAAAGTCACCATCAAGAATAAGTACCCACTTCCCAGAATAGATGATTTGTTTGACCAATTACAAGGAGAAAAGTATTTCTCTAATATCAACTTAAGATCTGGGTATCATCAGGTTCGAGTTCGAGAGAGGGACATTCCAAAAATCGCTTTCAGGACTAGGTATGGCCATTTTGAATTCCTAGTCATGTCCTTCGGACTGACGAATGCTCCAGCAGTGTTCATGGATTTGATGAATAGTATCTTCATTCCGTATCTGGACTTGTTTATGATAGTGTTTATTGATGATATTCTGGTGTATTCCCGTTCAGAAAAAGAACATCGGGATCATTTAAGAACAGTGCTCCAAATTCTCAGAGATCGCCAACTGTATGCAAAGTTTTCTAAATGTGAGTTTTGTTTGAATTCAGTGGCCTTTCTAGGTCACATTGTGTCAAAAGCTGGTATTCAAGTAGATTCCCAAAAGATTGAGGCAGCAAAGACATGGTCCAGGCCTACAAATCCAACTGAGGTACGTAGTTTCCTGGGGTTAGTCGGGTATTACAGAAGATTTATAGAGGGATTTTCTACTTTATTAGCGCCTTTGACCAAGTTAACTTAGAAAGCAGCTAAATTCCATTGGACTGAAGCGTGTGAACAGAGTTCCAGGAGTTGAAGAACAGGTTGACATCAACACCAGTATTAGCTTTGCCAGAAGGATCAGAGGGTTATGTAGTGTATTGTGATGCTTCGGGTGTCGGGTTAGGATGTTTTCTGATGCAACATGGTAAGGTAATTGCTTATACTTCAAGACAACTGAGGAAGTATGAAAGGAACTATCCCACCCATGACCTAGAATTGGCTACCGTAATTCATGCCTTGAAAATATTGAGGAACTATCTGTATGGCGTCCACGTAGATATTTTTACTAATTATAAGAGCCTCTAGTATATTTTTACTCAAAAAGAATTGAATCTGCGGCAGCATCGCTAGTTAGAACTGTTGAAGGATTACGATGTGAACATTTTATATCACCCAGGGAAGGCCAATGTTGTAGCAGATGCCCTCAGCCGCAAAATCCATGGGAAGTTTGGCATACCTTAAGCCAGAACAGCAGGAACTGGCCCGAGAATTGCATCAGTTAGCCAGTTTGGCCGTCCGTATATGTTACACCCCGTAAGTTTCTATCATTTAGTTGGCCTATTCGCATGTGGGTTGAGAGTTTTAGAGTGCCATACGTGCGAGGAAAGGGCCGGGGAATGGCCGAACGAGTTCCAAGTTGGGATTTCGCGAGAGGAGGCCGAACCAAGATGCCAGAGGGGCAAAGTGGCACAGAGCTCCGCGTTAGCCAATGTGGCACGGAGCTAAAATGGTGCGTTGTCCAATGTGCCACGTTGCCTTACATCTGGCTTCAAGTATATATAGGTATCACCCTTAGAATTTGTGACATTTTTCATATATATATCGATCAATAAAGGGTAGGGACGAAGGAAATATATAATTTTCATCCGATTACGCCGTCCAAATTCAAATTAACTTCGGGTATCAAAGTATAAGGCTGCAAGGAGACTTTCTAGGAGTTAGTTTCGTGAAATTCGCCCGGCAAATCGTTGTCCCGCCGAGCCAAAGTGGTTGGAATTGCTCCAAAATAGTGTTAATATGATCACAGTCTTAAAGTAAGCATTTCTCCCTTCTAGAGTTTCGGGGAATAACGAGGTTCCGACCGTGTTCTGTAAAATAGGAATATAGTCAATATTTATATATAAAGTTTTCCTTTTTGCCGAAATTGGTAATGAAACTAGTCCTATTATTACAGTAACACGTTTTCAGTTGGGAAAAGCTATTGAATATTAATTGGAACCTGTCAGTTAATTAGAACCGGCAGTCGAGGTATGTTAAGGCAGTCTCTCTCGGCAAGTTAGTTTCTTCAGCATAGTAAACCAGTATGAAACTTAGTAAAGTATTTCAGGAATTGTTGTCCTGTTCAGTATGTTATTAAGTGTAGTTATTGTTATCAGTTGAGACTTGTGATTGTATTGTTTTGGGATGGATTACCTGTATAGCTTCCGTGACCGCCCCAGGGTTAATAGTTGTGTCGACTCGTTCGCCAGGGGCGAGGATACGTCACTCTACGGAGTGGCATGCCGTCCGCAAGGGACGGAGATGGGGAGCCAGCTCCTCATATTTTGTCGTGGTTGGCCTATACACACCCCCGCCGAGCGCTTGCGCCCGGGGTGTAGATATCATGAGTCCTCCAGACTCAGGCACAACTATAGTCGAGGGCCCAGCAGGCCCAGTTGCATACCCAGGGGACCGACAGGATGCTTATAGCTAGTAGTTGACGCAGTATGACCTAGATAGGGGTATATAGATTGAGATGTACTCACTAGGGCTAATGGGGGCCCAGGTGGATTGTTCTATGTTTATTTCACCTTCCGGCTTATGGGGGCCAGGTAAGGTGTTATGTTGCTTTAGTTACTGATAGTTAGACAGTAGGACGCCTCGTTGTCAGGTATGACCCCTAACTTTCTCATTATAGTTATGTTTATCCCTGATTCCATTATTTCAGTCAGTTTCAGTCCGTTTCCCTTTACTTCAGCTATTGTCAGGTTCATTACTTACTTTCAGATATTTACAGTTATTGCTTTACATACTCAGCGCCTGTGGTACTGATGCCCTCTTTTGGGGCGCTGCATTACTTGCCTGTAGGTACACATAGACGGGGAGCAGATCCCTCGTAGTTCCAGTCAGTTGTACAGAGCCTTCAGCTCCTATCTTCCGGAGCTTGAGTGATAGAGGTTTACTTCCTTTTGTTTGTACAGTATGGGTAGGCCGGGGCCCTGTCCCGACCATCTTATTACTCCTAGAGGCTTGCGGATTGTATTATTTCCTTGTGGTTAGATGATATCGGCCGTGTGGGGCCATATGTGTCTCAGATTATGTATGCTGGCCATGTGGGGCCTTGTTTAGCTATTGTTTTATGACCTTGTCAGTCATAGTTCAGTTTAGCACCTGAATTCGCTTTTCAGATATAACTCGATATCATGGTGGCCTTGTCGGCCCGCATAGGACTTCCTATATTTTTTTGTCTCTGGTTAGCTGTTTACTTTCACAGGTGGCTATAGGCCTTGTCGGCCGGGGGTTGTATTTACAGCCGCTATATAGCCCGTTGTTTTCTTGATTCCAGATTTAAAGTCAGCCCTGCAACATAGGTGCTTAGGCTCAGTCAACTCAGTAGTTCATATCCTAGTAGGGCACCAGGTGCCAGTCATGCTTCCCAAGGCAGGGCGTGACAGTATAGTAGACTCGGGAGACAGTGGAGCAGTGATCCAGAATAATTCAGTATCATCATTGGTTGTAGAGGTGAAACAACGACAATATGAAGATTCTAATCTGGTTCAGCTTAGAGATAAAGTTCAGTAAGAGGAAACATCAGCTTTCGAAGTAACCGCAGACGGGGTCTTGAGATATAGGGGTCGCCTCTGTGTTCCAGATGTGGCAGGACTTCACCAGCGATCATGGCAGAGGTACATTATTCCCGTTGTTCTCTTCATCTAGGTTCAACAAAGATGTATCATGACATAAAAGAAATTTACTGGTGGCTGGGAATGAAGAAGGAGGTAGCAGATTTTGTAGCACAGTGTCCTAATTGGCAGCCGGTGAAGGCGGAATATTAAAAGCTCGGCGGATTAACACAGGAAATAACAGTGCCTATGCGGAAATGGGAAGCAATCAACATGGATTTTGTGAACAGATTACCCTATACCAGACACAGATTGGATTCCATCTGGGTGATTGTCGACAGATTGACAAAGTCAGCTTATTTTCTGCCAGTTAGAGCTACCTTCTCAGCCGGAGACTATACTGAACTATATATCAAAGAGATAGTTCGATTGCATGGTGTTCCAGTATCAATTATATCTGAAAGAGGGGCTTAGTTCACAGCTAAATTCTGGCAGTCCTTTCAGAAAGGCCTAGGAACACAAGTTAACCTGAGTACAGCCTTCCACCCTCAAACAGACAGGCAGGCAAAACGTACAATTTAGACGCTCGAGGATATGCTACGGGTGTGCATACTAGATTTTGGAGGCAGTTGGGATGAGCATTTACCCCTTATTGAATTTTCTTATAATAACAGTTATCATTCAGCAATCCAGATGGCACCTTATGAGGCCTTATATGGGTGGAAATGCAAGTCCCCAGTTGGTTGGTTTGAAATAGGAGAATTAGAGTTGATTGGGCCAGATATAATCCACCTGTCAGAAGAGAAAGTAAAGCTTATTAGAGAAGCCTGCTGACAGCTCAGAGCTGCTAGAAATCCTACGCTGATGTACGACGTAGAAACCTGGATTTCGATGTAGGTGACTGGGTGTTTTTGAAAGTTTCGCCAATGAAGGGCATGATGAGGTTTGGTAAGAAAGGCAAGCTTAGTCCGAGATTTATAGGACCGTATCGAATCCTCCGAAGAATAGGACAGGTGGCACACGAGTTAAATTTACCTTCAGAGTTAGAATCTGTTCACCGGGTCTTTCATGTGTCGATGCTACGAAAGTGCATAGGAGATTCATCCCGAATTATGCCAGTTGAGGAAGTCCAAGTTACTGAGGAATTAGCCTACGAGGAGGTTCCAATAGCCATATTAGATCGGCAGGTTCGTAAGTTGAGAACTAAAGATGTCACTTCTGTTAAGGTATTGTGGAGAAACAGGAATAGAGAAGAGATGACCTGGGAAACTGAGGATGATATGAGATCCAGATATCCTCATTTGTTCCAGGGTTAGTCCAGACTATGCAGTTAAGATAAGTTATTGATTCAGTTGCTATTTCATGATTTGTGTTATATATACTACTCGGTTGACTCCAGCCTTGTTGTGAAATAGTTGTTATAGTGTTATGTGAAATTCTTGTGTTGGACTTTTCTGCGTTTCAGGGTTTTCAGATAGTCCATATTACATAGGAGACTCTGCTGAAATTTTTCCAGAATAACAGTTGGAAAACTTAAACTCCTGTAAGTAATATTCGAGGATGAATGTTCCTAAGGGGGGGAGGATGTTACACCCCGTAAGTTTCTAATGTTTAGTTGGCCTATTCATACGTTAGTCAAGAGTTTTAGAGTACAACACGTATGATAAAGGACCCGGAAAAAGATCGAACAAGCGTGGAATCGGGACCGCACGAGAGAAGACCGGAGCAGGCCACAATAGGGGCGGCGTGTCACGGACCCCTCCCTGCGCGTTGGGCTCCGTGGCATGCCCGTAAATTGGCGCGTTGCAACCACCCAAGGTTATATATATACTGAGTGGCTTCATTTTGTTTCATACATATATATATGTTCTTCATCCCGTACATTAGAGAACCGTTACTTTCAAGTTAATTTCCTCCGTTTATGCTACCAAACGCTGCCCGAATTCAAATTAACTTCAGGTATCGAAGTTTAAGGTCGTACGGAGCATTACTACGGAGTTAGTTTCTTGAAATTCGCCCGGCAAATCGTAACCCCGCCGCACCAAAGTTGCCAAAATTTCCCCAAACTAATTTCTATATGATCACAGACTTCAAGTAAGTATTTCTCTCTTCTGAACTTTCGAGAATTATACGTTTTCGATCGTGTATCGTTAAGTTGAAGTATAGTTAGTATTTATATATAAAGACATCATTTTTGCTGAATTTAGTACTGAAACTAGCCTCATTATTCCATTAATACGATTACAATAAGAAAAAGTTGTTGAATATGGGTTGAAACTTTCCAGCTAATTCGAAGTCGGCGATCTAGGTATGTTAAGGAAAATATCTTCATCAAGTTAGCTCTTTTAGTATTATAACTCAGTCTAAATCCAAGTAAGAAGATTAGAAGCATATCTATTATGGCTAGTTGTTGTTATTAGCTGAGATCAGTATTCTATGTCTAGTTTGGAGATTGATTACACCTGTATAGCCTTCCATACCAACCCCAAGGTTACTAACTGTGTCGACGTCCGCCAGGGGTGAGATGACGCCGCTCCAAGGAGCGGTATGCCATCCGCAAGGGACGAAAAAGGGCTCCAAGGTCCTCATATAGTCCATTCCATGATTGGACTATCTTTGTGCTGATCGGCACTACACTACACCCCCTGTCGAGCTTGGTGCCTGGGGAGCAGATGTCAGATATCAGGAGTCCACCGGACTAAGACACAGCTACAGTTCAGGGGCCGAGCGGGATCAGTTGCAGACCTAGGGGACTGGTAGGATGGCTATAGTTGCTAGATGATTCAGCATGACCTTATTAGAGGTATATAGACTGAAGTGTACTCACCAGAGCTTATGGGAGCCCCGAGTGGGTTATTCTGTACTGGTTGTACCTTCCGGATTATGGGGGCCAGGTAAGGTTCTTGTTTGTATTAGCTACTAATAAATTAGAAAGTAGAAGTTTAGTTGATCAGCTGGTGTTCCTATCCTTTCTTTTCACTTACTTTTAGTCTCATTTCAGTTCATTCAGTTATTAACAGTTACTGCCTTACATATTCAGTACATATTGTATTGACGCCCTTCTTGGGGCACTGCATTACATGCCTGCAGGTGCGGATAGACGCGGATCAGGACCTTCCTAGTTTTTAGCCAGATTAGCAGTGCCAGTCGGCTCCCTTCCTCCGAAGCTCATAGTTAGAAGGTTGACTCTTTTTTTGTTTGTACAGTTTTACAGGTAGGTCGGGGCCCTGTCTCGACTAGTATATCAGTCGTAGAGGCTTGCAGATTGTTTCTTATTCCCTGTGGTTAGTTGTTGTTGGTCTTGTGGGGCCCATATGTGTTTTATCTTGCGTGTTGGCCGTGTGGGACCTTGTTTAGCTGTTAGTTAGCGGCCTTGTCAGCCATAGCTTAGTTTATGCTGGATTTACTTTCCAGTTATAACTAGACATCATGGTGGTCTTGTCGGCCCGCATAGGATTCCCTATTATTATTTGTTTTTGGGTAGCTATTTTCATTTACAAGTGGTTATAAGGTCTTGTCGGCCGAGGGCTGTATTTATAGCTGAGATATAGCGCGTTGTTTTCTTGATTTGAGATTTAGTGTTAGTCATGCACCATAGGTGCGAAAGTTCAGTTAGGCTAGTTTAGACCCTAGTATGGCACCAGGTGTCAGTCATGTCTCCCAAGGTGGGGCGTGACAGTAAGGCAGTAAATAAGCTGTTAAAGACTGAAAGTAAGTAGAAAGAAGGGGCAGAAAGATTAACATGTAAGCTTGATTATTCATAACCTTCATCAAGCAAAACACTACACGTACATGAGCTAAAACGTTATAATTACACATCCATAAGTTATAACTAGTAGGCAAGAATAAAAACAAGAACCTAACCTGGCCCCATAAGCCTGGAAGGTACAAGCAACACAGAAATAACCTACAAGGACCCTTATAAGCCTTGTCAAGTACGCTCCAATCTATATACCCCTATCCAGATTTCTATGACTCTACTGGTGTTATAGCCAATACCTGTCCCCATGGGTCTGCAACTGAACCCACTTGGCTCCTGATCTATAGTTGTGTTTGAGCCCAATGGACTCCTCATAACTGCACCCTGGGCACCAGGCTCAATGAGGGTGTGATGTCGATACGACTTAGAGCTAGTAGTCCAGCTACGGAATGGACTGTAATACGGCCCTTGGGCCTCTGCATCATCTCTAGAGACGGCATATCGCTCCTTGGAGAGACGTCTGTAGAGGGCGATGACATAGCTAGTAACCCTGGGATAGTAACGGAAGGCTCCTAAATGAGGGAAACCCTACCCGAGGCGTTATACTGAAGTCTCAATCTAGCCACTCAAAAGGCGAATCTGGCCTTCTAGGCTTAACGAGACTGTTGCTCGCCCTTAGAATAATTTGTATGGCTACTAGTAGGCACACCCCGTGCACCTGTATCTGATCAGAGGATCCTGGTAGTGATCATAATCTCTAATGGTCTAGACCAGATAGGGAGAGATCTGGAGTGGCCTACAATACTCTAAATGTCCTTCTCGGGCAACTATAACTCATAAGCAACTGTAGGGTCGCAGACGACCAACCACCTAGTTCTTTTGCTTAGAATGACTGTAGGGCTGTTGCGGACCAAACATGTTTTTGAGCGATCGGCCCCTAATCCTCCACTACAGTTTACTGACATTCCTAGACTGAGGATAGTGTCGTACTAACATGGTTCTAGTCCTTTAGACCTTGACTTGGTCTACCCAGATCTTATATGACTTTTCTGGGCAATTCCTAACCTTATAGGTAAGTTTATGTGAACTTTGTCACTCACGGAAATCTGTACTTGAGCACCTCATAAGAGCAGGCTGGGGCATTGGTCCTGCCTCTAACTTCTAATAAGGTCCCCTGCCTTAGGATACCTACGGGTCTATTTGACCTAAATGACTGAGTTGGCTTCCTGGGCGACCTGTATGACGAATACTAAGTCAACTGGAACTGACAATCACTGGTAGTAGCTAACTAAGTGGCAGGCTGTCACTCAGTTCAGTAAACACCCCTAGTGTCACTGACTCTAAAGTATGACCATCCTATCTAAATTTCTGTCCCAAGGGCATGAGGGTACACCAATGGCCTCTGGGCGTGCTTCACTGACAACACCGACCTAATAGTTATATCGCCTAGCTACGCCTACATTGTTTAATTTACTAGCTCAGGACCAATAACTATCCACTAGCTTCTAAGGTATAGGCCTGACCATAAAACATCCAATGAGCTGAAGAACAGAGAAGTTCCTCTGATGCTTTTTGCGTGTGTCACACTTAACATGTTCTTTCCCCAACAAGGGATACTGCGATATAATCCTTATACGTTTTCTAGCATCTAACCACAACATATGTAACCGTAATCTACTGATAGCAGCTAATCACAGCATATCTGGTCTTTATATACTAGCAACAACTAATTACAATATATAGAATCGTTATCTACGTTTAAAACATGGTTCATATCGCTATACTATGACAATAACTTACCGAAGGAATAAGACTTATGTCACGCCCCGCCTTGGGGGGTATGACTGGCACCTGGTGCCCTAGTAGGACCTGGACTGCTAACTGGTGAGCCTAAGCACATCTGGTGCCTGGC
>JACEIK010002314.1:201539-211760 GCA_018107945.1 Datura stramonium
ATGAATAGTTGTAAAATCTAATCAAAATTTGTAAAATATGATGTAATTCGCAAATCATAACAACCCATTAGTAAATAATTAGATTTCACAAAATTGGATTCAAAACCCCATGAGATTTTTGATAGATTTTCATAAATTCATAGAGAATGGGCATGGGTGTGAACGGAAACACCCATTCGTAACCCTACATACCTAAAAAGACTTGATTCTACAGCTTCTATGATTGCCCAAGAAGGATTTGAATGAAGACCTTGAAGACTTTCTTTAGATCACCTCCTCAACCTCTCAAGTTTGCCTGCATGGAAGGAAATAACTTAGAATAAGTTTTCCCCTCCTAAAACCCACTAAAACGAGCCTTAAATGACGTAGTTTAGGCTTTAGGAACTTAAGAATTACGAAAAGGCCCTTACTAAATTTGCAGGAAATTACTGCTAGGTGGTCCTAACGGACGACCTGATGACTCGTTGTCCAGGGCAATGACTCGTTACCCTGCTCATCAAGTACACTTCCTTGCTATTCTCCTTGGCTCGTAACGGGTTACTTCACGACTCGTGGTCACCAGTCGTTAGGTACACTATCTTATTCCCAAACCTTGGACTCCAAACCTGCCAACGACTAACCCCACAAGTCGTTAAGGCTAACAACGACTCGTAAGGACCCCCGTCAGGTACACTTTCCAGCTTTCTTCTTCTTAACTCTGTTTCCTTCCCCATGAATCACCTGACTACTCGTGGGTTGTCCTCACGATTCGTGAGACGACTCTTCCTGAGGCTGCAGTAGAAATTCCCACTTTTTCTTTGTTTAAACTCCCAGGTCCGATCGTGAGCTCCCGGGGTATAACAATATCTCCCCCTTGGGAACATTCGTCATCGAATGTTGGAAAACACACAGAAAAAAGAGACATTCAATTATCATTATCAAATACTGATCATTTAAACCAAAACTGACGGAATGACTACCTCTAATTCAAAATACACAGCTGAACTGAATTAAGGCCTCACATACATTCACCGTAACATAAACTAAACTTGCGCACATGAACTGAACATGGAACTAAATAGATTATTAGGCCAACAATTGATTCCTCAACCCGAAACTGAGCCGGAAGGAAATAGATGAGGGTATCTAGCCATCATATCGGCTTCGGCATCCCACGTAGCTCCCTCAACATGCTGATTTCTCCATAACACATTTACTGAAGCTACTTCCTTATTCCTCAGCCTCCGAACTTGACGATCCAATATTCCAACTAGAACTTCCTCATAGCTAAGGCTATCCTTTACACCCACGCTGTCCACTGGGACTATTAGAGCTGGATCTCCCAAACATTTCTTCAAAAGCGACACATGAAACACAGGGTGTACGAAAGATAAATCTAAGGGCAAGTCTAACTCATACGCTACCTTACCAACTCTTCTCATAATCTAGTAGGGACAAACATAACGAGGACTGAGTTTTCCTTTCTTCCCAAACCGCATGACTCCCTTCATGGGAGATACCTTCAAAAATACTCAATCGTCCATCTCAACTCCAACTCTTTCCTCATCTCATTAGCATATGACTTTTGAAGACTCTAAGCGGTTTTTAGCCTGTCCCTTATCAACTGAACCTTCACCATAGCCTCATGAACCGAATCTGTCCCTATCATAGCTGCCTTACCAACCTCAAACCATCCGATGGGCGATCTACATCTCCGCCCATAAAGAGCCGCGAACGGTGCGTAGCTATTATTGTAAGCAAACTTGATCAGGGGCAAGTGATCATCCCAACTACCTTTAAAGTCCATAACACAAGCTCTCAACATGTCCTCGAGGGTTTGGATTGTCCGCTCTACTTGACCATCAGTCTGCGAATTAAATGTTGTGCTGAGCTTAACCTGAGTTCCAAGCCCCTTTTAAAAAGACCACCAAAACTGGGAGGTAAACTAAGTACCTTGGTCCGAAATAATGGACAAGGCCACTCCATGTAATCAAACTAACTCCCGAGTATACAGTTTGGCTTAATCGTCCATTGAATCTGTGGTTTTCACAGGTAGGAAATGTGCATCCTTGGTCAACCTGTCTACCACCACCCAAATAGAATCATACTATTGGCGAGTACGAGGTAGGCATGTAATGAAATCCATATTAATCTCTTCCCACTTCCAAGTGGGAATGCTAATATCCCAAAGTACACCTCTTGGCCTTTGATGCTCAACCTTCACTTGCTGACAGTTCGGGCACTTGGCTACGAATTCTTCAATATCCCTCTTCATTCCATTCCACTAGTATAATTCTCACAAGTCATGATACATCTTGGTTGCACCTGGATGAATAGAATACCTGGATCTATGGGCCTCATGCAATATCTGGCTCCTCAAACCGTCAACATCGGGAACACATAGGCGACCCTGGTACCAAAGCACACCATCTCCCCCTTGGGAGAAGACCTCCACCTTCTAACTTCGAACAACTCCTTTCAGCTTTGCCAAAATTGGATCCTCATCGTGTCTAGCTTTCACATCAGTCACCAAGGATGATTTTGATCTGTTCTGGACAACAACACCGCCATTGGTCAAGTCAACCAACCTAACTCCCAATCTTTCAAGTCGACGTACATCCTTCACCAACTCCTTCCTTCCTTCATCCACGTGGGACACACTCTCCATGGAGAGCCTATTGAGTGTGTCCGCTACCACATTATCCTTACCTAGAAGGACACTCATATCATAATCCTTGAGTAACTCCAACCACCTCCTTTGCCGAAGATTGAGATCTTTCTGTGTGAACACATATTGTAAGCTCTTGTGGTCCATAAACACATCCACATGGACCCCATATAAGTAATGTCACCATATCTTCAATTCGAACACCACTGCGACCAATTCAAGATCGTGGGTCGAGTAATTCTTCTCATGGACTTTCAACTATCTCGAGGTGTATGCTATCAGCTTCCCTCACTGCATCAGTACACACCCAAGTCTGATTCTAGAAGCATCACAATACACTACAAAACCATTTGTACCCTCGGGTAAGGTCAATACTCATGCGGTAGTAAGTCGAGCCTTCAACTCTTAGAAGCTCTTCTCACAAGCCTTCGATCGTTGGAACTTCACCATTTTCTGAGTCATCTTGGTCAAAGGTGCTGCAATCAATGAGAAACCCTCAATGAACCTCTGATAGTAACTAACTAAACCTAAGAAACTCCGAATATCCGAGGGATTCACCGGTCTAGGCCAATTCTTCACCGCCTCAATTTTCTGAGAATCTACTTTTATGCCCTCGCCTGATACTACATTACCCAAAAATGCTATCGAGTTCAACTAGAACACGCATTTGCTGAACTTGGCATACAACTAACGATCCTTGAGGGTCTGAAGAACTACTCTCAAATGAGCGGCATACTCCTCCTCACTCTGAGAGTATATAAGGATGTCATCAATGAACACAATCACGAACATGTCTAGATACGGCTTGAACACCCTGTTCATTAGGTCCATAAAAGTTGTAGGAGCATTTGTTAGTCATAACTACAAACTCATAATATCCACACCAAGTCCTGAAGGCTATCTTCGGGATATCACTCTCCTGAACTCTTTGCTGATGATACCCGGACCTGAGATCTATCTTTGAGAAACACTTGGCACCCTGAAGCTGATAAAGAAAATCATCAATCATGGGTAAAGGATACCTGTTCTTAATGGTGACCTTGTTGAATTGTCAATAGTCAATATACATCTGTAGCGAACCATCCTTCTTTCGGACAAATAACACTGGTGCACCCCATGGAGACTTGTTCGGTCTGATAAAGCCCTTATCTAACAGGTCCTTCAACTGAGCCTTCAACTCTTTTAGCTCGACCGGAGCCATCCTTTAAGGAGGGATATATATAGGTTTCGTATCGGGTAGAAGGTAAATACCAAAATTAATCTCCCGCTTGGGAGGAACACCTGGAAAATCATTAGGAAAGACCTTTTGATACTCACACACCACTCAAACTGACTGGATAATCAGAGTCTCGGACTCAACATCCTTGACCCTGACCACATGGTACATGCAACCCTTAGAAATCATCTTCTGGGCCTTAAAATACAAAATAAATTGACCTGCTGGTATAGCCGAACTACCCTTCCACTCCAAAACTGATTCGCCCGGAAAACAAAATTCCACCGCAGGAGTTCTACAATTTACAGAAGCATAACACGCATAAAACCAATCCATGCCAAGAATAATTTCAAAGTCAGTCATGGCTAACTCTACAAGGTCCGCAGAGGTGACTTTATGCAATATAGTTGTTACACCCAGTAAGTTTCTAGCGTTTAGTTGGCCTATTCGTATGTTGGTTGAGAGTTTTAGAGTGTCATACGTACGAGGAAAGGTCCCTGGGAAAGGCCGAACGAGTGCAAAGTCGGGATTTCACGGGAGGAGGCCGAACCAAGTTGCTAGAGGGGCAAAGTGGTACGAAGCATCCCCCTCCGCGTTACCCAGAATGGCAAGGAACAGAATCAGCCGATGGGCAGAGTGCCACGTTGCCTTGTCTGCTGCCTCAAGTATATAAAGGACTCACATTTATAAGTTAGATCATTATTTACAAATCATGGCCAGAACAGAGGGAAACTGAGGAACACATTTGGAAATCTTCCGATTACGCTGCTAAACGCCGTCCAAATCCAAATTAACTCCGGTTATTAAAGTATAAAGCTGTAGGGAGCATCGCTGCAGAGTTATTTTCGTAAAATACGCCCGGCGAATCATCGTCCCACTGAGCCTAAGTTGGTGGAATTATTTCAAACTAGTGTCAATACGATCACGTGCCTAAAGAAAGTATTTCTCCCTTTTAGATTCCCGAGAAATTATGAGTTTTTGATCGTCTTTTGATAAGTTGAAGTATAATCAGTATATATATAGAAGTTATTGTTTTCTTCGACTATACTAATAAAGTAGCCCTATTCTTCCATTAATATGATTACAGTTGAGCAGGGCAGTTGAACACGAGTCGAAACTCGCCAGTTAATCGGTAAACAGCGAACGAGGTATGTTAAGGCATTTTATTTCGGCAAGTTAGTTTCTTTAGCATAGTAGTCTAGTATGAATCCCGGTAAAGCATGCCAGGAGTATGCTATCATGTCTAGTTGTTGTTGTTAGTTGAGGCCCGTAATTTATATTATTTTGGGTTGGATTACACCTGTATAGCTTCCGTGACCACCCCAGGGTTAATAGTTGTGTCGCCGCCAGCCAGGGGCGAGGATACGTTGCTCTATGGAGTGGCATGCCATCCACAAGAGATGAAGATGGGGATCCAGATCCTCATATGCCGTGGTTGGCCTTATACACACCCCCGCCGAGCGTTTACGCCCGAGGTGTAGATATCGGGAGTCCTTCGGACTCAAACACAGCTACAGTTAGGGGCCGAGTAGGCCCAGTTGCAGACCCAGGGGATCGGCAGAACCCTTATAGCTGGTAGTTGACTCAGTATGACCTAGATAGGGGTATATAGATTGAGGTGTACTCACTAGGGCTAATAGGGGCCTAGGTGGGTTATTCTGTACTGATTGTACCTTCCGACTTATGGGGGCCAGATAACGTTTATGTTTTCTTTAGTTACTGATAGTTAGACAGTAAGACGCCTCGTTTTTCAGATATGACCCCTACCCTCTTTATTACAGTTATATTTAGTCCTGATCTTACTACTTCTGACATCTTCAATCCGTTTTCTTTACTTCAGCCATTGTTAGTTCTATTTCCTCACTTTCAGTCATTTAAAGTTACTACCCTGCATATTCAGTACCTGTGGTACTGACGCCCTCTTCTGGGTGCTGCATTACTTGCCTGCAGGTGCAGATAGACGAGGAGCAGGTCCCTCGTAGTTCCAGTCAGTCGTACAGAGCCGTCAACTCTTTTCTTTCGGAGCTTGTGTGATAGAGGTTTACTTCTTTTGTTTGTACAGTACGGGTAGGTCGGGGCCCTTTCCCGACCATCTTATTACTCCTAGAGGCTTGCAGATTGTGTTACTTTCCTGTGGTTAGATGAGATCGGTCGCGTGGGCCCATATGTGTTTTAGATTATGTGTGTTGGCTGTGTGGGGCTCTGTTTAGCTGTTGATTGGCGCGTTGTCGGTCATAGTTTAGTTTAGCATCTGATTTTACTTTCTAGTTATAAGTAGATATCACGGTGGCCTTGTCGGCCCGCATAGGACTCCCTATGATTGTTTGTCTCTGGTTAGCTGTTTATTTTCATAGGTGGCTATAGGCCTTATCGTCCAGGGGTTGTATTTACAACAACTATATAGACCGTTGTTTTCTTGATTCTAGAGTTAGAGTCAACCCTGGACCAGAGGTGCTTAGGCTCAGTCAGTTCAGCAGTTCACGTCCTTGTAGGGCACCAGGTGCCAGTCATGCCTCCCAAGGTGGGCGTGACAAACTTGGTATCCAGTAGGTCGTATCCTAGGAAGTCTGCAAGTTGTGTTAAGTAGAGGCTTGTCTATGGATGTGTTGTGCACCACATAATATAGGCAGGAGGCTGCAAGGCATGATAGGATGGTTACTCTTTCTTCTTATTATGTCATGCTATAGAGCAGTACAGTATAGGGGTTAGTCCCTAAGATCATTATATTCTTTTGCTTACAGAGGAATGTCGGACCAGCGACACCCTACGACTGGCAGGAGGCTAGTTGTAGCAGTAAGAGAGGGCACCAGCAAGGTGCCTTAGCGTCGGTCATAATCGGCCCGATCGGAGGACGATACGGAGGTATCATCTCGACCTCCCTAGCAGTCTCCACCATGTTAGGAGCCGCTTGGGACGCCCGGTGTGACGGCACCGCCTCCGGCAGTTTCTATACCCATACCATTCGACCATGAGGTTAGGAGCGCGATGGTTATGCTAGCCCAGATGATGGTTGCTCAGCGCCAGCCAGTGCCACCTATAGTTGTAGAATCCTTAGGAGGGCCTGGTGGCTCGAGGGTACGAGAGTTCCTAGCACTAAGTCCCCAAAAATTCATAGGGACAGATCGGATTGAGGACCCTCAGGACTTCTTAGACTAGACGTAGAGGATTTTCAGGGTGATGCATGCTACACCTATAGAGTCGGTTAGTTGGCGGTATTCCAGCTACGGGACATCGTCGTGCTATGGTATGAGAGTTGGGAAAGGTCTCGGGGAGAGGTGTTTCCCCTCCGACCTGGCCAAGCTTCTCAGAGGCTTTCTTGGATCATTACCTACCACGGGAGATTCGACAGGCCCGAGTTGATCAGTTCCTACACTTGGAGCAGGGGTCGATGAGTGTTCGGGAATATGCCATGCGGTTTGACTCCTTGGCTCGTTATGCGCTAGCTTTTGTGGACACAATGCCAGCCAGGGTACACCGATTTATTATGGGTATGAACTCAGAATATGTTGAGACTTGCATCACAGCCAAACTGCGAGAGGATATGGATATCGCCCGTGTGCAGGCTTTTGCTCATAATATTGAGGGTATCANAGGACAAGTCATGAGCAGTGCCGCAGGGACAAATCTGGTAAATTACAAAAGGAGTCCCCGGGGGGACCTAGGCCACGGTTATCAGATAGGCCGCCTAGACCCCCGCCTCCACCACAGCGGCAGAGGAGCAGGTCTAGTTGTTGAGGGCAGCCAGAGTCCGGTGAAGGGTCGTGAGCAGTAGGTTCACAGCAGCAGAGGAGAGTGGAGCAGAGTGGGTTTACATACCACTTTGCCATATTTGCAGTCGACGCCACTCTGGAGCATGCAGGTATGGTTCCACTGCATGCTACATTTGTGGATATGAGGGTCACCAGATGAGGAATTGTCCAGCTAGGGGTCAGAGTGACCGGGATCGACAAGATAGGTCCTCGGTAGGATCACGAGCTCCAGCATCCCCGACAGGGCGTAGGCCCTCAGTTTCAGCCGGCAGGGGCCAAGGCAGATCAGGGGCCTCCAATTCAGGTGCCGGCCAAGATCATACTTATGCACTACCGGGGCGACAGGAATCAGAGTCGTCACCAGATGTTGTGACAGGTATGCTGAACATTTGCTCTCATCCTGTTTATGTGTTGATAGATCCAGGATCCACCTTGTCCTATGTTACATCGTTAATGGCTCAGAAGTTTAGTATTATGCTGGAATTGCTTCAGCGACCTTTCTCAGTGTCTACACCCATTGGTGACTCTATTATAACCAGAAGGGTCTATCGGGGGTGTACAGTAGAGGTTGCCAGTCGTCAGACTACGACAGACTTGATAGAACTAGAAATGGTTGATTTTGATTCTATTATGGGTATGGATTTTCTAGCTCCATGCTATGCCAATGTCGAATGCTGGACCAAGAATGTCCGATTCCACTTTCCAGGGGAGGCAGTACGGGATTGGAAAGGTAGTACAACCACGCCAAAAGGTAGGTTTATTTCCTATCTTCGGGTGAGAAAATTGATATCAAAAGGGTGCATTTTTCATATTGTTAGAGTTCAGGATGTTCAGGTAGAGCCTCTGACCCTTCAGTCTATTCCAGTGGTTAATGAATTTCCCGATGTATTTCCAGATGAGCTTCCTGGTATTCCCCCAGAAAGGGAAATTGATTTTGTAATCGATCTATTACCAGGCACTCAGCCTATATCTATTCCTCCATATCGGATGGCTCCTGCTGAACTAAGAGAACTAAAGAAACAATTGAAGGATTTTCTAGACAAGGGATTTATCCGGTCGAGTACCTTACCATGGGGTGCACCAGTTCTGTTCATGAGGAAGAAGTACGGCTCCCTCCGTATGTGTGTAGATTATCGGCAGCTGAATGAAGTCACTATCAAGAATAAGTACCTGCTTCCCAAAATAGATGACCTGTTTGATCAGCTACAGGGAGTTAGGTATTTTTCAAAGATTGACTTAAGGTCAGGATATCATCAGGTCCGGGTTCGTGAAAGAGATATTCGAAAGACTGCCTTCAGGACCAGATACGACCACTTTGAATTTCTAATCATGTCCTTCGAACTGACAAATGACCCAGTAGTGTTCATGGACCTGATGAACAACGTTTTCAGACCATACCTGGACTTGTTCGTGATAGTATTTATCAATGATATTTTGGTGTATTCCCGCTCAGAGGCAGATCACCAGGATCATCTACAGATAGTGCTCCCAATTCTCAAAGATCACCAGCTATATGCAAAATTTCCTAAATGTGAATTTTGGCTAAATTCAGTAGCCTTCTTAGGTCATATTGTGTTAGATGCTGGTATACAGGTAGATACGCAGAAGATAGAGGCAGTGAAAACCTGGCCTAGACCTACCACTCCAATCGAGGTACATAGTTTCTTGGGGTTAGACGGGTATTACAGAAGGTTCGTTGAAGGATTTTCCACTTTAGCAGCACCTTTAACCAAATTGACGCAGAAGGCAGCAAAATTCCATTGGACTGAGGCATGTGAGCAGAGCATTTAGGAACTAAAAGACAGATTGACATTAGCACTGGTGCTAGCATTGCCAGAGGAACAGAGGGTTATGCAGTCTATTGTGACGCTTCTGGTGTTGGGTTAGGATGTGTTTTGATGCAACATAGTGAGGTGATTGCCTATGCTTCTAGGCAGCTGAGGAAGCATGAGAAGGACTACCCTACCCATGACCTAGAATTAGCCGCGGTGATTCACGCCTTGAAAATATGGAGACACTACCTGAATGGCGTCCACGTAGATATTTTCATTGATCACAAAAGCCTGCAGTATATTATCACCCAGAAAGAGTTGAATCTATGGCAGCATCGTTGGTTGGAGCTATCAAAGGATTATGATGTGAATATTTTATATCACCCAGGAAGGGCCAATGTTGTAAAAGATTCCCTTAGTCGCAAATCCATGGGAAGCCTGGCATATTTACAACCCGAGCGGCAGGAATTGGCTCTAGAATTGCATCAGCTAGCTAGTTTAGTCGTTCGTATAGTAGAATCAGGAGACAATGGAGCAGTAATCCAGAATATCGCAGTGTCATCATTGGTGGTAGAAGTGAAAGAATAGAAGTATGAAGATCCTAGCCTGGTTCAGCTCAGAAATAGGGTCCAGCGAGGGGAAGTGAAAGATTTCCAGGTAACCAAGGACGGAGTTTTGAGATATAGGGATCACCTCTGCGTTCCAGATGTGGCAGGGCTTAGCCAGAAAATTATGGACGAGGTACACTATGCCCGTTACTCTCTCCATCCAGGTTCGACAAAAATGTACCATGACGTAAAAGAGATTTACTAGTGGCCGGGAATGAAAAAGGGGATA
>JACEIK010002315.1:0-10108 GCA_018107945.1 Datura stramonium
CTATATATGTTTTGAGAGTAGTATTTAACACCGAGTAGGTTCGGGGCCCAGGTTTTTCCCCGGATCTCATAACTACGTGCCACTGTAGGACATGATTGGACCTCCCTTGAAATAAGGCCCCCGAATGATGAGGACTCACATTTCAATTGCGGCGGAGGAGGATCTGGATCACAACAGCTAACGATCTGAGTCGGGAACCTGCAGCTATATCATGAAATGATACAGCATAAAAGTATGCATCAGTACTTTGAATGTACTAAGTAAGCGGGAGAAAACATAACTGATTATAATGCCTGAACTGAAATAACATGCAATGACCAACAAGTAAGCTGAACTGAACTACTGATGTAAACTGAAATGGTCAATATGACCCTGTCTGATGGTCAAAGACATGCCCTAAGTCTGTAGATTCTGAGTCTGAGATACTGTGTTGAACTGAGTTAAACTAATAGAACTGGAATTGAACTGGGCCACTTATTTTGAGCTGCACTGGACTGACTAGTGGGAGAGTTTATAACCGCATATAACCACGTGAGCTAGACGTGGAGTCCGATGTATACACCCCACTGGTAGGACCCAATATACCTTGCCAAAGCATAAATGCATGAACTGGGTGATCACAAAAGTCTGGGGCCAATCAGGCCAAGTAATACTGTAACCTACGTTGGTAGCGTAGTTCTGGGAACCTAGGTGCGTTGGAACCCCGCCCTCCTCGGTGCTAAGTCCTACACCCACTGAAAAACCTAAAGTAAACTACTAGGCTGATAGCTCAAAACTGGGGTCCAAGACTAGTTAAGGACATATAACTGAAAGTACCCTGAGAGTCTTGTCGGACCAGATTCTGAAATTGAGTTCTAGATTGGTCAGAGATGCTTACCTGGAAGCGTCATAACCGTCAAGAACAATTGTAAACTGAATTGGGGTCCTGAGGCTAGTTAGAGCTATATATCTAAAATGTCATAACCACCTAATGGACCAATAAACTGGATTCTGAGTTTGATTCTGATAACTGGAGGCACCACTAACACCTCGGGAAAAGACTTCAAACTGATCAGTTGATAATTTCTGTATAGTTTTGAAGAGGTTCTACGTTCTAACTGAACTGAACTACTAAGCAGCTAATAGAGAACTCACCTCATTCCAACAACACGGGAATTTCATAATATAGCAAAATTTCAAGAATAAAAGAAATCTCATCCGACAAGGCTAAAATCATTCTTATCAATGGAATATTGCTCAACATATATATAATAAGAATTACTAGGAAATTCAGCCCAAAAAATACTTCATTCACTAGATGGAATTTAATACGCAAATAATCTTTACTCAAGAATTTAGGGCTTTAATTCACTTTTGTAAGAACATCAACAACTTAATTAGGAACTGATGAAGATCATATGAACAATAAACATGTTATTCCAGGTGAAATTAACAAAAAATAACATGAAAATTTCTTCGTATTCGAAAACTCAGGGCTAAAAGTGATAGAAAAACTATGGGAGGATTTTGGGGGACACATCGGAAGAACAATTTCAATTGTTGAATTCCCACATGCCTGAGTTGAAGTTTCTTGAAGGAGAAAACTTGGACTGATGCAATGGAGGAAAACCCTAGGCTTGCTTGAAGGGTTCTTGTGATATTTTTCGATAATTTTTCTGAGAATAACGTGGGAATGAGGGGAGGAACCGTCCAAACCCTCTAATAAGTCTGAAATTACGTCCAAAACGACGTAGTTAAAAGCTTAAGAGAGAAGGAAATTACTAAATAGCCCTTAGGAAAATTGCTGGAAAAACTAACAGGTGACCCTAACGGGTTAGTGGTCAAACCCGTTGAGTGCACTACTGGAATCCTCTGTAGATCACCACGAGGGACCTAATGAGTCGTGCTGACTGACCACGACTCGTGGTCACCAGTCGTTAACCACATTGCCTCACTTCTGAATTTTCTATACTAGGCTTGACCACGAGTCACACAATGAGTCGTTACCAGTGATGACGACTCGTGGTGACACTCATTAGGTGAACTGCCTAACAACTGACTAGGGCTAATAACGGGGGACATAACGAGTCGTTGTAGGTGACCACGAGTCGTGGTCACCATCTGTCAAGTACACTGCCCAACTCCTTAAATTCTTGACCCCGACCTGACCATGAGTGACTTAACGAGTCGTGGGACCTGACCACGACTCGTGAGGTCTTCCATTGGGAGAACTGTTCTCCCTTACCATTTCTCACTCCTCCTTCTCACGACCGACCTAACGAGTCGTTAGGTCTCACAACGACCCGTTAGGTGAGTCGTTCTGTGACAATTGCAGCAAATTTTCAGATTTTCTGATTTAAGTCCCGGATCTTTGAGTTTTCGCGGCATACAATATCTTCCCCTTGAAAACATTCGTCCTCAAATGGTAGAAAACACATAGGGAAGCAGAGAATAACAATAAAAAAATTCTAGATACTATTCATTTAACTCCAAAACTGTCGGAATGACTACCTCCATTTCAAAATACATGACTGAACTGAATTTACCTTTCATACACACATTCAAAAACATAAAAGAGACTTGAACACCTAAGCTGAATCATGAAAGCTAAACTGAGTTCTAGGGTCAAAACTAATATCTCAAGCTGTGATAGAGCCGGTAGAGAACAATTGCGGGTATTTGGTTATCATATCTGCTTCGGCATCCCACGCAGCTCCTTCAGCCTGCTGATTTCTCCATAAAACCTTGACTAATGTTATTTACTTGTCCTTAGCTTACGAACCTGACGGTCAAGGATCTGGACTGGTACTTCCTCATATGAGAGACTATATTTTATTCCTACACTGTCCAATGGAACAACTGAGGTTGGATCTCCGATGAACTTCTTCAAAAGTAACACATGGAAAACTGGGTGTACAGCTGCTAGTTCTGACGGTAATTCTAGCTCATAGGCTACATTATCGATACGCCTCAAAATTTTATAAGGTCCCACGTACCTCGGATGAGCTTTTCCTTCTTGCCAAACCTCATCAACCCTCTCATGGGCGAGATTTTCAGGTAAACCCAGTCATCGACTGTAAACTCCAACTCTCTTCTCCGCACATCGGCGTAAGATTTCTAACGGCTTTGAGCTGTTTTCACCCTTTCTCGGATGAGCACTTTCTGCATTGCCTCATGAATTGAGTCTGGCCCTATCAAGGTAGCTTCACCAACCTCGAACGACCCTATAGGATATCTACACCTTCTCCCATATAATGCTTCAAATGGGGTCATCTGACTACTAGAGTGATAGCTATTATTGTACGCAAACTCGATATGAGGAAAACGGTCATCCCAATTACCCTTAAAATCGATCGCGCATGCTCTTAGCATATATTCTAGGGTCTGAATAGTCTGCTCAGCTTGCTCATTGGTCTGCGGGTGAAAAGTTGTGCTGAGCTTGACCTGAGTGCCTAGTCTCTATTGAAAGGATTTCCAGAAGTGTGAGGTGAAATGAGTTCCTCTGTCTGAAATGATAGATAGAGGCACCCCATGGAGTCTGACTAACTCTCGGATGTAAAGTCTTGCATAGTCCTCAGCTGAGTCTGTGTTTTAACTGGGAGGAAGTGTGCTGACTTAGTCATCCGGTCTACCACCACCCAAATTAAGTCATGCTGCCGACAAGTCTGTGGTAGACCCGTAATGAAGTCCATATTTACTTCTTCCCACTTTCATGTGTGTATACTGATATCTTGAGTCATGCCTCCTGGTCTTTGATGCTCCACCTTGACTTGCTAGCAGTTTGGACACTTGGCTACGAATTCAGTAATGTCTATCTTCATGCTGTTCCACCAGTAAATATCCCGCAGATCGCGGTACATTTTTGTAGCACCAGGGTGAATGGAGTATCTCGAGCTATATGCCTCGGCAAGTATCTACTGTCTCAACTCACCAACATCCGGTACACACAACCTTCCCTAGTAACGGAGCACCCCATCTCCCCCTGGGAGAAAGCTTCTATTTCTTTTCTGAGAGCTGCTCCCTTAAGCTTAAGTAAGATGGGATCCTCATCCTGTCTGGAATTGACTTCAACTACCAAGGATGAATCTGACCCGCTTTGCATTACCACACCACTTTCAGCTGAATCCACCAACTGCACCTCTAACCGGGCTAGTCTGTGAACATCCTTCGCTAACTCCTTCTTTCCTTCCTCAATGTGAGCCACACTCCCCATAGACCGTCTTCTTAGGGTGTCAGCCACCACATTGGCTTTACCCGGCTGATACAGCACACTCATGTCATAGTCCTTTAGCAGCTCCAACCACCTTCTCTGATGCAGGTTTAGGTCCTTCTGGCTGAACACATACTGAAGGCTCTTTTGATCTGTGAATACATCCACATGAGCCCCATAAAGGTAATGTCTCCATATTTTTAGCACGAATACCACCGCTGCCAACTCCAAGTCATGAGTTGGATAATTCTTCTCATGAATTTTGAGCTATCTGGAGGCGTAGGCTATAACTTTGAGCTGCTGCATCAGAACACAACCGAGTCCAACTCTGGAAGTGTCACAATAAACAACCAACCCATCTGATCCTTTCGGCAAGGTTAAAACTGGAGCGGTAGTGAGTCGAGTCTTCAACTCCTGAAAACTCTTCTCACACTCATCCGACCACTAAATTTTACTTTCTTCTGAGTTAACTTAGTAAGAGGAGATGCTATAGAGGAGAAACCTTTCACAAACCGTTGGTAATAACTAGCTAAGCCCAGGAAACTCTTGATTTCAGTAGGAGAGCTACGTCTAGGCCAATCTTTTACTGCTGTTATCTTGTGAGGATCTACTTGTATTCCTTCACCTGAGACCACGTGACCTAAGAAAGTCACAGACTTTAACCAGAACTCACACTTGCTAAACTTGGCGAACAACTAGCGGTCCCTGTGTGTCTGTAATGCTAATCTTAGGTGATTGGCATGCTCTTCCTCATTTTTGGGGTATACCAGAATATCGTCGATAAACACAATGATGAACATATCCAGATACAATTTGAAGACTCTGTTGATCAAATTCATGAAGGCTGCTGTGGCGTTTGTTAGCCCGAAGGACATCACCACAAACTCGTAGTGACAATACCGAGTTATGAATGTTGTTTTCAGTATGTCACACTCTCTGACCCTTAGTTGATGGTACCCTGACCTGAGATCGATTTTTAAGAAACAACTGGCTCACTGCAGTTGGTCAAACAGGTCGTCAATTTTGGGCAGGGGATACCTGTTCTTGACTGTGACTTTGTTCAACTGATGGTAATATATGCACATTCTGAGGGTACCGTCTTTCATACACACAAATAGCACTAGAGCACCTAGGGAGAGATACTAGGTCTGATAGAACCCTTGTCAAGAAGATCTTTCAGTTGCTCCTTCAACTCCTTGAGCTCAACTAGAGCCATTTTGTAAGGAGGGATGGAGATGGGTTGAGTAACTGAGAGGAGGTCTATTTCGAAGTCTATTTCCCCTTCAGGGGGAACTCCGGGAAGATCCTCAAGGAATACATCTGGGAACTCGCTGACCACAGGGACTGATTGGATAGTCGGGGTCTTAGAGTTGGAATCCTTGACCCGAGCTAGGTGATAATACATCCCTTGGAGATGAGCTTCTGGGCCTTAAGGTAGGAAATAAACCTACCCTTAGGCACTGAACTGCTGCCCGTCCATTCTAACACTAGTTCATCTGGAAACTGAAACTTGACCACTCTAGTTCTGCAATCAACTGAGGCATAGTAGGAGTGTAACCAATCCATGCCGAGAATAAGGTCAAAGTCGACCATGTCTAACTCTACGAGATCAGCTGGAATGACTTTATTCAGGATGAGACTGGGCAGTTTCTATACAACCGGCTGGCTCTAACTGACTCGCCAACTAGGGTGGAGACTGAGAATGGTTCTGAGAGGGCCTCTGGACTGATATTGAACTAGATTGCAATGTAGGGAGTCACAAATGAAAGAGTGGCTCCTGGATCTAGGAGGGCATACACATCTAGATGAAAGAGACGTAACATACCCATAACTACGTCAGGTGAGCTCTCCTAATCCTGACGGGAAGACAGAGAATAGAAATGATTTTGGCGCTGACCGTCATCTGTACCTAATGTGTTGGCCTGCTGGAGCTGATGATGTGGTAGATTGTGATCTCCCTAGCCCTGCTGACGGGCACTCCCTATGCTGATGTCCAAGCTGGGCACAACCAAAACAGCCCTCTTGATCTTGAAGGCACTCTCCCGGGTGATACCTACCACACTTAGGACAAGATGGATACTTGTTCCCGGTACTGTAGGCCTGAGACTGAGTGACAGATGACCCACCCCTCTGATCCTGGTGGGACTGAAAGGTTGGGGCGCTGGCTGAATTAGGTGTTAGGGCTCTCTGCTGTTGCTGCTGTGGGCGGCTACTACCGCTAGACCTCTGATGGCCGAAATCTGACTGGCCAGTCCTTGCCCGTTTGTACTTCCGCTCCATATCCTTCAGCTTTTCAACCTCAATATGCTGGGCATAGACAATCAAGCTGGAGAGGTCCATATCCTTAATCAGAATCGTTGTCCTGTACTCCTTGAGGACTAGGTTCGACACCCCGTTCACAAATTTCAACATGCAAGCCCTTGGCTCGGCTACCATCTCTGGAGAGTACATAGACAGCCTAGTAAACTCCAGAGCATACTCCTCCACGGTCCTGTTGCCCTATCTCAAATTCATAAACTCTGCCACCTTTGCCTCCCTCAGCTCTTGAGGGAAAAATCTGTCCAAGAAAGCTGTGTGGAACTCTTCCCACTCTATTGGTCCTGCTCCCGCTAGCCGCCCCTCTTTCCACTGGTCATGCCAGACCTGAGCTACCCCTTTTAGCTGGTAGGCAACCAGGTCAGCACTCTCAGAAGCGCTAACACCCATAATGCGGGTAATCTTCCTGATCTCATCCATGAACTCCTAGGGATCCTCCCGTACTTTGGATCCCTGAAAAGATGGAGGGTTCATAAGGGTGAAGTCCTGCACCCTCACAGCTACTGCAGACCCATTCGCGGCTATCGGAACCACCTGTTGGTTCACCTGGTTGATGATTATTTAGGCTAGCAGTTGAATGGCCACCCTGAATTCGGCGGTAGATACCGAATCATTTTGAGGAGCTGTCGGGGCTAGTGGGGTAGGTCTGTTGGCATTACCGACCCTTCTTCCATTACCGCGTCTAGGGGGCATGGTTCACTGAAACGAAACAGAGCACAAGTTAGAAGGGCATTTCTGGAATTGAACTTTAACGCACGATAAAGAGCATGAACAAAAGAGAGTTTTCCTAATAACATCTCGTAGCCTTCTCATCGTAAGTGTGGCGCGCTTCACACCTATGAAAAGGACTCTACTCGATGCGGCTTTCAGACATTCCAAGGATACTCTAAACCTAGTGCTCTGATATCATGTTTGTCATACCCTGAGTCTATACCCTATGTGTAACATGGTACTTGAAGCCACAAGTGACCCCAAGTCAACCCCTGGTCTATCATACAGTAGTATTTTGAGTAAAACAAATATAGCAGAAGCTTTGAAATCATAACATAAGAACATTTATAAAATAAATAAAGCTAAAATATATAGTTTAAAACATTTGCAGTCTGAAAGCCCTCTAACTGATGAGTTTCTGGGACAAGCCCCCAGCTAACTCTAAGTCTAACTAAAAATAATAACTAACTGAAAGAAAATGAAATAAGGCCCCGAATGATGAGGACTCACACTTCAACTGCGGTGGAGGAAGATCTGGATCACAATGGCTAACGATGCTGAGTCTAAGAACCTGCAGCTGTATCATTTCATGATACAACATAAAGTATGCGTCAGTACTTTGAATGTACTGAGTAAGCGGGAGAAAACATAACTAATTATAATGCCCGAACTGAAATGACATAAATGACCAACAAGTAATTTGAACTGAGTTTGAGATACTGTGCTGGAATGAGTTAAACTGATAGAACTGGAACTGAACTAAGCCACTTATTCTGAGTTGGACTGGACTGACTAGTGGGAGAGTCTCTAACCAACATATAACCACGTGAGCTAGACGTGGAGTCTAATGTATACACCCCACCGGTAGGACCCAATATACCTTGCCAGGGTATAAAGGCATTAACTGGAAAATCACAAAAGTCTGGGGCCAATCAGACCAAGTAATACTGTAACCTATGCTAGCAACGTAGTTTTGAGAACTTGGGTGCGTTGGAACCCCGGCCCCCTCGGTGCTAAGTCCTACTCCCCCTGGAAAACCTAAACTGAACTACTAGACTAATAGCTCGAAACTGGGGTCCAAAATTAGTCAGGGACATATAACTGAAAGTACCCTGAGAGAGTCTTGTCGGACCAAATTTTGAAACTGGGTTCTAGACTGGTCAGAGCGCTTATTTGGAAAAGATTGAAGTCAAACTGATCAGTTGACAATTTCAATATAGTTCTGAAGAGGTTCTATGTTCTAACTGACTGAACTACTAAGCAGCTAATAGAGAACTCAACTCATTCCAACAACACGGGAATTTCATAATATAGCGAAATTTCAAGAATTAAATAAATCTCATCCGACAAGGCTAAACTCATTTTTATCAATGGTATATTTTCTCAACATATATATAATAAGAATTACTATGAAATTCNATAAGAATTACTATGAAATTCAGCCCAAAACATACTTCATTCACTTGATGGAATTTAATACGCAAATAATCTTTACTCGAGAATTTAGGGATTTAATTCACTGTGAACATCGATAACTTAATTAGGAACTGATGAAGATCGTATGAACAATAACTTGGATATTTTTCCATGTGAAATTAATGAAAAATAACGTGAAAATTTCTTCGTATTCGAAAGCTCAGGGCTAAAACTGATAGAGAAACTATGGGAGGGTTTTGGGGGACACAAGGGAAGAACAATTTCCCTTGATGAATTCCCACATACCTGAGTTGAAGTTTCTTGAAGGAGAAAACTTGGACTGCTGCAATGGAGGAAAACCCTAGGCTTGCTTGAAGGGTTCTTGAAAGACGTTTCGATAATTTTTCTAAGAATAACGTGGGAATGAGGGGAGGAACCATCCAAACCCTCTAATAAGTCTGAAATTACATCCAAAACGACGTAGTTTAAAGCTTAAGAGAGTAGTAAATTACTAAATAGTCCTTAGGAAATTCACTAGAAAAATTGACAGGTGACCCTAACGGGTGACCTAACGAGTTGTGGTGACTGACCACGACTCATGGTCAAACCCGTTGAGTACACTATCGGAATCCTCTGTAGGTCACCACGAGGGACTAACGAGTCGTGGTGACTGACTACGACTCGTGGTCACCAGTCGTGGACCACACTGTCTCACTTCTGAATTTTCTATACTAGGCTTGACCATGAGTCACAAAATGAGTCGTTACCTATGATGACGACTCGTGGTGACACTCGTTAGGTGCACTACCTAACAATTGACTAGGGCTGATAACATGGGATGTAACGAGTTGTTGCAGGTGACCACGAGTCGTGGTCACCATTCGTCAAGTACACTGCCCAACTCCTTAAATTCTTGACCCTGGCCTGACCATGAGTGACTTAATGAGTCATGGGACCTGACCACGACTCGTGAGGTCTTCCATTGTGAGCACTGTTCTCCCTTACCATTTCTCATTCCTCCTTCTCACGACCGACCTAACGAGTCATTAGGTCTCACAATGACCCGTTAGGTGAATCGTTCTGTGACAATTGCAGCAAAATTTCCAGATTTTCTGATTTAAGTCCCGGATCTAGCCTTTGAGTTTCCAGGGCATTACAGCTCATATCTCTGGTTTAATGAAGTAACTTAGACTAGATGAATGATGTTAGACTAGTGACCTCCATGTTCTAGTATAATCGAGACTCTCCATAGCCGAGAATGTTTCCCTTAATCATTAGGGACTCTCCATAGCCAAGAATGTTTCCATTAGTTAGTTAGGGACTCTCCATAGAAGAGAATGTTTCCCTTAGTCAATCGGTAACTCTGCATAGCAGAGAATGTTTCCCAAGGTCAATCAGGGACTCTCCATAGCAGAGAATGTTTTCCTTAGTCATGAAGGGACTCTCCATAGTAGAGAATGTCTCGCTTACTCATTT
>JACEIK010002315.1:10442-21048 GCA_018107945.1 Datura stramonium
TTAGTTCCTGCTTGTATACTTGCATGTTTAGTTTATTTATTCTTCCTGCATACTCAGTACATTCCAAGTACTGACCTCATGCTTTTTTGCTATATCATTTCATGATATAGATTCAGATTTCCAGACTCGGTCACGTGATTAGATACGCTCCATTTTCATCTTAGCTGCTTGTGGTGAGTCCTCATCTCTCGAGGACGCGGTCTATATTTTATATTTCAGTTATGTTTCAATTTTTAGACTTTAGGAGTTAGCTGGGGACTTGTCCCAGCAACTCATCAGTGTAGTAGAGGCTTTTAGACTTGTATAGACAGGTTCAACTTATGTGTCAGAGTTTTATTAGATTATGTCTTATGGATTTGTATTAGACTCTTCCAGTTAGCTTCTGCTCAGTTATGATTCTGTTAGTTGTTGTCTTGCTAATGTTATGCTATGATCATGTCATGGGTCACTTGGAGCCTCTCGGGGTTCTTTGTCTCATGTATCGATTTGGGCCTATGTTCGGGTCGTGACAGTTACCCGGCCCATTTCATAAAGCACTTTAGATGAAAAATTAAATACTTTAGGAAAGAGAAGAGGGTAAATAAATAAGAAAATTGAGGGTGCCCATATGGAAAATCGGTAAAAGGATGTTAGTTAGGAATGAGCAAAGAAAAGCAAACAGAGAAAATAAATGAGAAACAATGCTCCTTTCTAGCATATAGAGAAATGAAGTATTCTTAAAGAAGATGGAAGATATAAGGGATAAGAGAATAAAAATTGGTAAGGTGAACAAGGCATAAAAATATAAAAATTGTAGTGTATTAAAGTGCTTAGGAAATATGGTTACTATTCTAGTCAAAAAATTTGTATTTATCCCTTAGCCCACATTACAATCATTAAAAGTCTTACTTGATCCTATATTTTATACACCAAGGTTAGTGGAGTACTATACCAATGGCCAGCCTATGGGTCATTGTATGTATAGAATTCTTTTATAAGAGTGAGAGCATGATTTGTATCTAAGTCCTGAAACTATATTCAATTATTTGATTTGCGTGTGTAGACTTATGACTATTCTTGTGAGGGTAGATGATTGATAAAAGATAGGTGATCTGTTTGATTTCTCTAAAGGCACCATATTCGTGTTCCGCCACAATTATTGATTGTTGTGTCAGTTATATAAACTATGATAATTTCTACAGGGAAGATGAATTGAGTTTGAAATTAAATGCATGCTATGGTTGTGAATATCCCCTTTTTTATTGAAATTATTATGATCGTAAGTTCCTTAGTCTTAGTAGACATGTTTGCATTAGTGAAGCTTTAAAAGGTATTCATGTGAGACATAGGAGGTGATGATTGCTGGTTCAAGGGCAAACAGTGGTTAAAGCATGGGGTGTGTCGCGCCCTATTTTAGGAGGCATGACTGGAACCTAATGCTACACTGGGATCTGGGCGTACCTGGCTGGGCATAGGCACCTCTGGTGCTTAGCAACGACTCAAAATCAAGAAAATAAACTGCTATATGTTGGCTGTAAGTACAGCCTCGGGCCGACAAGGCCACACAACACCTATAAAATAAAATAGCTAACCCAGCCAACATAATAGTAAAAGGGATCCTATGTGGGCCGGCAAGACCACCATGTTGTCTGGTTATAATGAAAATGAAAACAAGAAGCTATACTAGGCCCCACACGACCAATAACAACCAATTAACTGAATACTGTCGTCTGCAAGCCTCTAGGAGTGAAAATATTGGTCGGGACAGGGCTCCAGCTTACCCAAATGCTATGCATATAAAAGACAGATAAATCTCTACAACCTGGCAACTCCAAATAAAAGGAGTTGGCCAAACTGCTGACTCTGAATAGCTTCTAGGAGGTCGCACAATCTGTCTGTCCAAACCTGTAGGCAAGTATCCAGCGCCCCATAGTTGGACGTTAGTACAACATGTACTGAATATGTAAGGCAATAAATAAGACTGAAAACTGATAAAGAATTGAAAGTGAATAGCAACAAAGGGCAGAAGTTAACCTATAAGCTTTCTTATCCATAAACTGCATCTAGTAAAACACTACACGTATATAAGCTGAAACTGTACGACTATATATTCATAGGCTATAGTTAGCAAGCAAGTATACAAACAAGAACCTAACCCGGCCTCCATAAACCTGAAAGGTGCAAGCCATATAGAAATAACCTATCGGGAGCCCCATAAGCCCTGGCAAGTACAATCCCATCTATATACCCCTATCCAGGTTCTTATGATTTTATTGGTACTATAGTCAACCTACCTGATTTATGGGTTCGCATCTGAGCTAACTGGACTACTGTAACTGTGTCTGAGCCCGTTAGGCTCCTGTAACCGCACCCTGGGAACACAAGGCTCGACGGAGGGTCAGTGATGCCGATATGGAATAAAAATAGAAGTCCATTCGTGGATGGACTATAATATGGCCCTTGGGCCTACATATAGTCCCTTGGGACAACATATAGCTCCTTGGAGTGTTCAATAGCCCCGTAGGCAATGAAATTATCATATAGCTCCTCTCAGCGATTAATAGCCTCGTAGGTAATGACACAGTTAGCAACCCTGAAGTTGGTCAACGGAAGACTATCCTAGGTAGGGTCAATTCCAACCGATATACTGCATTTTAGTCTCAATCTAGCCACTCAAAAGGTATATTTGGCTCTTAAGGCCTAACGCAACTGTTACTCGTCACTAGAATAGTATGTATAGCTAGCTGCCAACAGGTACACCCCGTGTGCCTATATTTGATCAGAGGATCCTGATAGTGATCATAATCTCTAATGGTCTAGACCCCGGACCGGCTGAGATCTGGAGTGGCCTAAACGATGCTCTAAATGGCATGCTAGGACAGTGATAGCTCATAAGCGATTCGTAAGGTCGCGGACGAGCCACTATTTAGTTTCTTTGCCTAGAACAATTGTAGGGCTGCTTCTTAATCGGACATACTCCTGAGCAGTCAGCCCCTAACCTTCCCCGAGCAGTTTACTATACTTCTTAGGGTAATACTGTACTACTGTGGTCCTAGTCCCTTAGATCTTAGCTTGGTCTGTTCAGATTTTATATATCTTCTCTGGTGATTCCTAACCTTGTAGGTAAGTTTACCTGGACCTGGCCATTTGCGGCAACCTATACCTGAGTATCTATAAGAGCAGGCTGGGGCGTTGGCCCCACATCCAACTACTAATAAGATTCCCTCTTTAGGGAACCTACGGGTCTGTCTGACTCGTATAACTGGGGTAACTTCCTGGGCGACCTGTATAACAAGCACTAAGTCGACTGCAACTAATACTCACTGGCAGTGGCTAACTATGTGGCAGGCTGTCACTCATTTCACTGTGCAACCAAGATGCCGCTGACTCTAGGGTAAGACCATCCTATTCAAATTCTGGCCCAGGAGGAATCAAGGTATGCCGATGGCCTCTGGGTGAGCTCTACTGACAATGCAGGCGTCAAACTGAAAGTTATATCACCTGAATGTGCCCGATGCTGTCCAACTTAAATCAGGATGAACAGGTAACGATAAACTTCTAAGGCCTTGGGATGATAGCAAAACATCAAAATTCTACTAATATAGTGAACAGAAGAACAGAGGAGTTTCTATGATGCTCCTAGTGAACAGAAGAACAGAGGAGTTTCTATGATGCTCCTAGCATGAGTCACACTCATGCTCTTTCCCAACGAGGGATATTGCAATATACTCTCACTACGCTTTCTAGCGGCTAACCACAACCTATATAATCATAGTCTACGGACAGCAGCTAATCACAAGATATATACTCATAATCTACAGACAACAGCTAATCACAACTTATATAATCATAATCTACTGACAATACCTAGTTACAACATATAGGATCATTATCTTCATTCAAGAACATAGGTCGTATCATTATACGACGAGAATAACTTTCCTAAGGGATAAGCCTTAACATACCTCGAATGTCGATTCTCGTTTAACTTATGAGTTTCAACCTGTAACCGGTGGTTCCACTCAACTGAAGCCCTTACGCTAAGAGAATAGGGCTATTTCAATTCTAAATTCGGCAAACAATGATATCTTTCGATAATAATAACAACTATAATTCAACTTTATTTAACTCAATCGAAAACCCATGATTTCTTGATAGTTTAGAAGGGAGAAATGATCTCCTGCCTGTGGCCGTTTAGAATCCAATTTGGAGCAATTCCGACAACCTTTACTCGGCGGGGTTCCGGTATACCGAGTAAATTTTCAAGAAATAACTCTGTAGAGATACTTCCCGCAGGCCTAGAATTTGTTACCCGAAGTTAATTTGCGTTTGGATAGCGTTTGATAGCATAATTTGATGAAAATTTGATGAACTTCCCGTGCCTTCTCTGTTCTTGGTCGAGGGATTATTTGAATAATGATTTAAATTAAATAAAGGAGGCTTATATATAAGCATGGGCGGTGGTAGAGGGTGGGCCCTGCGCTGTCCAACGCGCCAAGATGCTGGCACCTCACGTTGCCCATCGTGCAGGCCCTCGCGCCCTGGCCTTGCTCGACCCTGCTAAACCACTCTATGATATCCTCGCTCGTCCTGCCTCCGAGGCTCTTCCCGCACACATCAAGCTTTCATTGCTCACCACAAGCCCACGCGCACTAGCCGTTAATGTCTTACGGGGTGTAACATCATCCCCTCTTGGGACATTTGTCCTTGAATGTAGTCTTTTGACTTAAAGGACTCAAATCTCTTAACTAGTGCTTGAAATTCGGTAGAGTCTCCTCTGTAATATGGACTATCTAAAAACCTGAAACACAGAAAAGTCCAATACAGGTGCCTCACAGGATGCTATCTGAAAACAATCTTGCCGTTTCTGAATTTGTATGAATCGGTATGATGTCACCATAGAGCCTGGAACAACTGAAGATATTTAGATCTTACTTTATCCTTAGCTTCTCAATTCGTCTCTGCTATATTCCTGTTCCTTTCTAAGTCTCTTATAGATCACATCTTTGATCCTCATGGTAGCCCCTTACGGACCCGGTGACCTAATATAACTGCTGGAGTCTCCGCGTGGAATGGCTCTTCTGTGGCCTAAGAATTTCTGACTGGGTCAATCTGAGAAAAGGACTCCTACGCGCGTGTGAAGTGTTGATAAGCGGATCCTACCCCTGAGGGCACTCTATCTCATAGGACACTTGGCCAACCTCTCGGAGGATCCGATATAGCTTGATGAATCTAGGGCTGGACTTTCCCTTCTTGTCAGATCTCATAACTCCCTTTATTGGCGAAATTTTTAGGAATATCCGGTTATTGCTTCAATCTCTAACTTATCCATATGCTAGAATAAGACTTCCGATGACCCTGGGCTACTGTACATATCTCTAAATTGGTTTGATTGTTTCCCTCTGACTGATGTAGTATGCTCGGTTCAATTATCCCTGACTTTCCTACTTCAAGCCTGATTATAGGGGACCTACATTTCCACCTTTAACACATCCCCGAGCATCTGTGTCGTGTGCTCTTCTTGGTCATTTTTCTAGGGGCGGGAAGTTGTACTCAAATTTACTTGTGTTCTAATCTGTCCTGACAGCTTTTCCAAAGCCTGCTGTAAGTTGTGGTCTTTGTCAAAATTTAATAGACACTGGGACATCATATCGCGGGCATAGTTCTTTAATATTCAATTCAACATAATCTTTAGCTGAAACATAATTTTGATCCGCAAGAAATGGATTAATCTCATTGGTCTTTCGACACTGACTGAAATAGGATCGAATTTACACCTCGTATGGGTTAAACCCTGCAGCTATTGATAACATCCATGGAAACTCATCATCAACTAAGGAAGCTTTGGAAGTTCCAAGAGGACCCATGACAAGATCCCAAAAAAAGAAATTTGAAGACCAACTTAATGGGTTGGAGTTAGCTATTAAAAAGTGTCTTTTGATGGAAGAATATTTCAAGCCCAATGCAGATATTTTCTCCAAGTCTTACATCTATTTGAAGGCCCAAATTAAAGTCCAAGAGGAGATGAAATGGAGCCCAAATCAGCCCCTAAAGGAGAAAATACTGCAGCATTTTTTAAATTAGTTTCTAGAATTAAATTTAAAGTTTTTTTATTCTATGTTGACTCCTAGGACTTTGTGTGTGGCAGCCTTCTATGCCATTTAATAGTTGTTTTATTCTATGTTGATTTCATAGGATATTGTATTAATATATTTGAGAGTTCTTTTGAACCTTTGTGGAAGATTACTTTTGAATTTATCTTGCAACCTAACTAGTTCATAATTTATGGTAGTAAGATAACTCTTTTTGATATCTTTGGTTTCTTCTTGGTATTCTTAGAAAGCGATTAGTACATGTACTAATTGTTGTCTAACGTTACTCACGAAGTGGTCAAGATACGACTATAAACTTGATTAGTTTCTCAAGTAAAGACGTTTGGTTTACCTATAGCCAATTTGTTGTTACTTGGATCTTGTCAAATCCATATCTCTTTGTTCTTGTTTAGTCTTTTCAATTAGTTTTCTCGTTTTGCTTCCGTATTTATTTTAAGTTCATACTCTAGTTTTGGGATTCCCAACCTTTGTGTTACCAAGTGGTATTAGAGCGTTCTATCAAGACTCCATTCTTGATAATCTTGGGAGTTTCTTGAACAAAGAACAAAAATAAACGTTACTGTAGCAGTGAACGGTAACATTAAAAAACACTGTTGTGGCAGTGAACAGTAACATTCAAAAAAAAAGCAAATTTTTTTATTGCTCTTCAAGAAGTTTTTCCTCATCTAATTGTTTCAAAAGAAAAAAGGAAAGAAAGAGAGATTTTTTATAGAACACAAGAAGAGGGGATCCTAGATCTTTATCTTGTTCTAAAATCCTTTCCTTTTGTTTGATTCTTGTTTTAACTAAATTCTATTCTTCCTAGGGTTGGTTCTTCACTTTTTTTGTGCCCCAAGATTCCTTATTTTACTACTAAAGATTTGAAATTAGTGGGATTAAATAAAAATCCACAAAGTCTCTTTCCAAATGTCATTTGAGAGGAAAAAGGCAGGAGTGGGTGAGAACAATTGAGGAAAAAAAAGTCAAGTTTGACTGATACACTATTTTCTTTAAGATATCTAATACATGTGATAGTGATGGTGAAAGGGGGGCTGCTCAAGAAGCGGAGATCCGAGAAAGAAATGATTTTACTTTACAAGCTATGCACCAACAATTTGAAAGATGAAACTTACAATTCCAAGAGATAAAGGATGCCATTGCTGAACAAAATGAGACAACAGCTGAACTTAGGAGGGGAAATCAACCTGTTGTACTACCCCAAAATAATCCTAGACCTCAAAATAGGAGAAATATACCCCATTCCCCCATTGTGAATCAAGAAAATCCTATTTATGATTTGTTTGATGATTTTGATGTAAATCTAGATAGGATAGGGAGAGATAGAGGGGGACAATGAGTTAGATTGGAAGATGACAACATAAATAGCATAAAGATGAAGATGCCATCTTTCAAGGGCATAAGAGATCCAGATTTGTACCTTGATTGGGAGAGGAGAGTTGAGGCCAATTTTGATTGTACAACTATTCAGAAGGTAAGAAGGTTAAGCTTGTTGTTGTTGAATTTTCTGACTATGCTTCTCTTTGGTGGAAAAAGCTTACAAGGGATAAACAACAAGATGGAGAACCACTCATTGCTACTGGGCTGAGATGAAGAGAGTCATGAAGAAATGGTTTATGCCTTTGCATTTTCAAAGAGACCTGCAACAGCATCTTCAATCAATGAAGCAAGGAACCATGACTGTTGATGAATACTTTAAGTCTATGGATATGGCTATGATCCAAGCTAATTGCATGGAAGACAAAGAGGCTACTATGGCTAGATTTCTTAATGGTTTAAATAGACAAATAGCTGATGTAGTAGAGATAAAACCATATGTAACTTTAGATGAATTAGTAGATTTGGCTGTAAAAGTAGAAAAGCAAAATAAAAGAAGACATCAGGCTAGTTCATGGAGGAATCAACCAAACACCATTTCCAAGAAGCCATGGTCAAAGAAGAAGTATCTTCTAGACCTTAAGAAGACAAAGGCAAGGGTAAAGTAGATGAGAAAGAGGGAGGTAAATCTTTTTTTTCTAAGTCATCTAAACCTTTCAGTTCCATCAAATGTCATAAATATCATGAGAGAGGGCATATGATGCATGAATGTCCAACTAGAAGAAACATTATCTTGAGAGAAGCTGGAAAATATGAGAGTGAAAAAAGTGAGGATGAGAAAGAAGAGGGAGGTATGAGTGAAGATGATATAGAATGCCTAATGATGGTCTTGTTGGGGTAGCTAGGAAGATTCTTAAAGTAGAATATGAGAGTGAAAAGAGTGAGAAAGAGGAAGAAGATGAAGGTGAGAGTGAAGATGGTGTAGAACTTTCTTTTAATCATAGTTTGATTGGGGTAGTTAGGAGGCTTATGTCTAACAGTTTGGGAATTGATAATGATGAACAAAGGAAGAATCCCATACTAGGTGTGGGATAAAGGGGAAAACTTGTTCTATGATTATTGACAGTGTAGTTGTGCTAATGTGGTGAGTTCACACTTGGTAGATATGTTAGGGCTTGCATGCATGAAACACCCTAGGACCTATAGAATCCAATGGTTGAATGATAGTGGTGAATTGAAAGTCAACAAATAATGCATGATTTCATTCAATATCAGTACGTATGAGGATGAAACTCTTTGTGATGTGATTCCTACACAAGCTTGTCATATCTTGCTTGGTCGTCCATGACAGTTTGATAGGCATACTTTTCATGATGGAAGAAAGAGTAGATATTCTCTTGAGCTTAATGGCAAGATGTATACTCTTGCACCTTTAAATCCTTCTCAAGTGTTTGAAGATCAAAAGAGATTGAGGGAATCAACGGGAAAATAAAAGGGAGGGAATAAAAGTGAGTTTGAGGGAAAAGAAAAGAGTTCTGGCCAAGAGTTAGAAAAAAAAGAGAGAGATGGCCAAGAGAGAGAAAAAGAGGGCAAAAACATAAGCAAATAGGTAAAAGAGGGCTCGAGTGAAAAAAAAAAGAAAATTTTGGTGAGAGGAAAGTGGCTAAGAAAAAGAAAAAATAGAGTTTCTATATAAAAGCCAAGGAGTGTTTGAATGCAAGAAAAGAGGGACTACCCATAATACTACTTACTTATAAAGAATTCTTGATTAATTCTGAGATACTAATTTCTTCTTTGCCAAGTAGTGTTACTTCTCTTTTGCAGGATTTTGCTGATATTTTTCCTAAGGATATTACTAAAGGTCTACCACCTTTGCGTGGCATTGAGAACCAAATTGACTTTGTACCTGGGCGCAAATTCCAAATAGTTCTGCTTATATAAGTAATCCTGAAGAGACAAAAGAGTTGCAAAGACAAATTGAAGAGTTACTTGAAAAGGGCTTTGAACGAGAGAACATGAGTCCTTGCTCTGTTCCTGTTCTATTGATGCCCAAAAAGGATGGATCTTGGAGGATGTGTGTGGATTGTCGAGCTATCAACAAGATTACGAAGGCTGAAATGATTAAGAAGATTCATGAACCAACAAGGCTTGCAATTGAATGGAAGAATGAACAAACTACCTTAAGAAGAAATAAGGGGCGAAAATCTATTATTTTCAAGCCTGGAGATCCAGTGTGGGTGCACTTTAGGAAGGAAAGGTTTCCTACCAAAAGAAAATCCAAGTTACATCCAAGAGGAGATGGTCCATTTGAAGTCCTTGAAAAGATTGGAGACAATGCTTACAAACTTGATCTTCCTAGTGAATATCAAGTTAGTGCTACCTTTAATGTTGCTGATCTTTCTTTATTTGAAGCAGCACTGAATTCGAGGATGAATTCTCTTGAAAAAGAGGGGAATGATAACATCCATGGCAACTCATCATCAACTAAGGAAGCTTTGGAAGTTCCAAGAGGACCCATGACAAGATCCAAAAAAAAGAAACTTGAAGACCAACTTAATAGGCTGGAATTAGCTATTAAAAAGTGTCTTTTGATGGAAGAAGATCTCAAGCCCAATGGAGATATTTTCTCCAAGTCTTACATCTATTTGAAGGCCCAAATTAAAGTCCACGAGGAGATGAAATGGAGCCCAAATCATCCCCTAAATGGAGAAAATACTGCAGCATTTTTTAAATTAGTTTCTAGAATTAAATTAAAAGTTGTTTTATTCTATGTTGACTCCTAGGACTTTGTGTGTGGCAGCCTTCTATGCCATTTAATAGTTGTTTTATTCTTTATTGACTTCATGGGATAATGTGTGTGGTAGTTTTCTAGGTCCTAGGAAGTATCATTTTCATTTATGATATCTTTTGACCAACCCCTTGTTCACTACTATATAAAGGGGTCTTTGTTCATTCATGAAAATCAGATTTTGAATATTAATATATTTGAGAGTTTTTTTGAACCTTTGTGAAAGATTGATTACTTTTGGATTTATCTTGCAACCTAACTAGTTCATAGTTTATGGTAGTAAGATAATTCTTTCTTGATATCTTTGATTTTTTCTTGGTATTCTTAGAAGGTGATTAGTACACTTACTAATTGTTGTCTAACGTTACTCACGAAGCGGTCAAGATCCGATTCTAAACTTGATTAGTTTCTC
>JACEIK010002315.1:70316-82356 GCA_018107945.1 Datura stramonium
CATAGAGAATACCCATGATAGATACTTAGAGAATTCATAGGTTGGGTTAAAACCCCATAGATTCATCAACTTAGAAATCACATGAAATTGAAGAGGGATTGGGAATGGGAGTGGATGGATACACCCATTCATAACCCTACATACCTGGGAGAATCTGATTTTACAACCCTCTTGAGAATCCAAAGGAATTTGGGGAAGAACTTTATTAATCTAAGATTGATCACCCTTAGGAACTTCTAGGCTTGCATCCATAGAGGGGAATAGGCTTAGAATGAGTTAACCCCTCTCAAAGCATGCCTATTTGATCTTAAAACGACGTAGTTTAGGCCTTAGGAACTTAGGAATTATGAAAAAACCCTTAATAAATTTGTAGGAAAATATTCACTGCCAGTCCAAACGAGGGACTGGATGACCTATTGTCACTAACCGTGACTCGTGGTCAACACTGGGAACTTATCTTTTGAGGTCACCACGAGGGACACCATGACTGATGGTGTACCCAACGACTCATGGTGACCAAGTTGTGGCCAGCATTGCTCAAATTTTTCACTTCAAGGCAACCTCTAACCACAAGTGACCTAACGACTCATTGTCATGACCACGACTCGTGGCCTCATTCGTGGTCAGCCCCCAAACCAAGAAATCCAACCAAGCCTTCCCTCCTCCCTACGAGTCAGATAACGACTCGTGGTGTGCCTCATGGTTCACTGGATGACTCGTCCTGCGACATGGTGCAGAAAATTCTATTTTCTCCATTTCAACCCTCGAGTTTGATCTTAGGGCTTTCGAGGTATTACATGTACTAAGCTTGACCTGAGCACTAAGTCCCTTTTGAAACAATCTCTAAAATTAGGAGGTAAACTAAGTACCTCTATCTGATATGATAGACAAGGGCACTCCATGAAACCGAACTAACTCTCGAATGTATAATTTAGCATAATCCTCCGCTAATTTAGTAGTCTTGATCGGTAAAAAATGAGCTTCTTTAGTCAACCTATCTACAATCACCCATATGGACTCACACTGTCGACGAGTACGAGGGAACCTTGTGATGAGATTGATGTTCATTTCCTCCCACTTCTAAGTAGGGATACTAATGTCTTGAAGCATACCTCAGGTCTTTGATGCGCAACTTTCACCTGTTGATAATTCGGACACTTTTCCACAAACACTGCTATGTCCTTATTCATGTCATTCCACAAGACTTCCCGTAGGTCACAGTACATCTTAGTTAGGTCCTTATTTGGAACCATGAGCCTCATGCAATATCCGCTCCCTCAAGTCATCAACACCCGGTACACACAAACGACCCTGATATCGTAGTATCTCCCTCTTGGGAGAAAACCTCCACCTTCTGATTCTGAACAACTTCCTTCAACTTTACCAAAATAGGATCCTTGTCTTGCCTAGCCTTGACCTCGGTCACCAAGGAAGATTTTGATCCACTCTGAACAATGATACCACCATCTGCTGAGTCAACAAGACGAACTCCTAGTCGTGCAAGCTGATGTACATCCTTCACTAACTCTTTACTCTCCTAATAGACATAGGACACACTCTCCATAGAAAGCCTACTAAGATCATCTGCCACTACATTAGCCTTGCCTGGATGATAAAAGACACTCATAGCATAATCCTTAAGAAGCTCCAACCCCCTTCTTTGACGTTGATTTAGATCCTTTTAGGTAAAACACGTACAATAGGCTTTTGTGCTCTGTAAACACATCCACATGGACCCCGTATAAATAGTGTCTCCAAATCTTCAAGGCAAATACTACGCTGCCAACTCGAGGTCGTGAGTTGGATAGTTTTCTTCATGGACTTTCAGATGCCTGGAAGCATAGGCTATAAGTTTTCCCTGCTGCATTAATACACAACCGAGGCCGATCCTTGATGTGTCACAATATACCACAAACCCATCGGTACCCTCGGGTAGGGTCAACACTGGTGCTGAAGGGAATCGAGTCTTTTACTCTTGAAGCTCTTCTCTTAGGCCTCCGACCATTGAAACTTTACTTCTGGGTCAAATATGGCTTGAATTGTTCATTAAATCCGTAAAAGCTGCAGGGGCATTCGTTATTCCAAAAGACATAACTACAAACTCATAGTGACCATACCTCGGTCTTGAAGGCTGTCTTTGGGATATCACTCTCTCTAACCTTGAGATGGTGATATCCGGATCTGAGATCTATCTTTGAAAAATACTTAGCACCCTGAAGCTGGTCAAACAAGTCATCAATTTTGGGGAGGGGATACCTGTTCTTGATGGTGACCTTGTTCAACTGCCAATAGTCAATGCATATCCAAAGGTAACCATCCTTCTTCCAGAAAAAGAGTACCGATGCACCCCATGGGGATTTTCTAGGCCTAATGAAACCCTTGTCTAAGAAATCCTTCAACTGCTTCTTCAACTCCTTTAACTCAGCTGGAGCCATTCTGTAAGGAGGGATAGATATAGGCTGCGTATTGGGAAGAAGGTCAATACCAAAATCGATCTCCCGCTCTGGAGGAATTCTCGGTAGATCATTCAGGAACACTTCTGGATATTCGCACACTACAGGAACTGACTGGATAGTTGGGGTTTCAGATGTAGCATCCTTAACCCTAACTAGGTGGTACACGCAACCTTTAGAGATCATCTTTCTGACCTTAAGGTAGGAAATGAAACAACCTATAGGCATAGCTGAACTACCCTTCCACTCTAGGAGGCTCACCCGGAAACCAAAACTCTATGGCACAAGTTCTACAATTTACTGAGGTATAACATGCATGTAGCAAATCCATGCCAAAGATAATATTAAAATCTGTTATGGCTAGATCTACTAAATCCGCCAAGCTGACTTTCTGAAGGATTATGACAGGGTAATTTCTGTATACCCATCAATATATAACTGAATCACTGACTGGAGTAGAAACTGAGAAGGATTCTTATAGGATTTCGGGACTGACTCTGAATCTACTAGCAACATAGGGCATCACAAAAGATAAGTAGCCCCTAGGACTAACAATGCATATACATCAAATTGGAATATGCATAACATACCAGTGACCACATTGGTGAAGTCTCCTGCTCCTGATGAGATGCGAGGGCGTAAAATCTGTTCTGGCGCTGGCCACCGCCTACACTGGTGGATGCACCATGCTGAGCATGCTTAGTAGTGCTGCTGAACTGGTAACCTGAGTACAACCTCTACTATCATCCTGCCTGGCCAATGGTCACTCCCAGCGCCTGTGCCTGGATCTACCACACCCAAAGCAGATATCTGATCCAATCAAGCACTCCCCTATGTCATTCTTGCCATACTTCCCGCAGACCAGAAAGGTACGCTCTACCTGCATGCTCCTGATGCTCTGCTCCTCTGGTCACCCCACGATCCAGATGGAGCACTGGCCGATGAAGGCGCTGGAGCTAATGACCTCTGATGGGACTACTGACGATGTCTGCCTCCCGATCTCTGCTAGGAGAACCTATAACTATTTGTCCTGGCCCTCTTGGCCTCTCTCTCTCTCTCTCAAATGCACTGCCTCCATCTGCTGGGCATACAAAACCAATCCAGGAAAATAGATATCTTGATGAAGCATAACGGTCAGACAATCCTTGACCAGGTAGTCCGCTGCCACTATATATTGCTGAGGAGATTCGGGAGAGAGCGATAGTAGACAGCACCACCATTCCCTTTTCATGCCTCATTGATTGACTCTGTCAGGAGTCAAAGGTTCCAGAATTGCCGTTAGTTGATCAGCGAGTGGTGGTCCATAAGATCACCGATATCGGGTTGATAAGAGACGAGACAAACCCAGTATCGAGAGCAAGGAATCAGTCTGCCGCATCCGCTGGAGAGACTTTATTGGCAGAGGCATTGAGCAGCGGTATGCAGACTGAGGCTATATTAATTACCGAGTTTGCGGTAGAGCCCACAAAGGGTTAGAGAGACTGGTAGCCAGCCTAAGGCTCCATATGCAGCTAACATTCTCGCACCTACTGAGGTTCCAGAGTCTTCATCTACAGCAGCAGTACCTCGACCACCTATTGCACCCTCACATGCTTCTCCAGCCGGCCTAGTTACAATTTCTCAAGAGTTCCTTACTGACATGGCTAGGCGGCTGGCTAAAGCCGAAAAACAGCAAGCACACATGGCTCTTCAAGTTAAGTTACTAATGGAGCAGGTAAAGCCGTGGGTTACAAAGGAGTTGGAGGCACTCTCTAGTTCAGTGCATGGCCAGTTGGATGCCTTTAAGAGGTGTATGGATGAACGCCTTGCACAGTTATAGGCGCCTGAGCTGGCAAGATGTTATGCAGAGGTAGCAACACTTCGAGCTAAGGTGCGCGAGTTGTCTGCACGACAGGTAGCTGCAATCCCTCCATGCGTGCTTCCAGTGATTGATGACGAGAGTGAGGAAGAGCTACCACCAATAGTTGACTTTATCACTGAGGAGCCGATGAGGATGATTCTGTGCTCCGTGAGCAGAAGTGAGAACGGAGAGAGATGGAGGCAGCACTGCAGTTATCCAGAGATGAGGCTCGACAAAGGGCCGCAGTTGAGGCAGCGAGAGCTCGTGGAGAAGGTACAAGCTCAGTAGGTTCTAAGAATACACTGGTTCATCCCAGTGGTACTAGAGACTACACTGGAGGTGTATCTACACCATCCACTGACCATGCCGCATACGCCTAGGTTGCACAGGTATGTTCCCTATTTCCATGTTTTATTTCACAAATGTGTCGAGGACGACACATGCTTTTCTTGATGGGGGTGGGGAGGGATACCTGTGTAATTTTTCTGAACATAACCCGAGGATTTTTCTTACCGAATATCTTTTTCCTTAGGTGTTCCTTATCTAGAAGAACCGACACGTTTAGAGTTTTGTGTTTGTTTGTGTTAGTCAAATGAAAATTAGGTGAACTTAAGGCAGTCAGTAACATGCATTTTTAAAATTGTTTGAACTGATAATGTGATACCCTGATACCCCTCCTATTTTTTTTTATGTGTGTGAGTTAAAGTAGACATGCATGACCTTTGTGAGTCTTTGCATGCCATTAAAACTGTGAACATATTTACCATTGTATGACTGTACCTGAACTATTAGTTAGTGAGTGATGATGTTGGCCTGTGCATTGTGTGAGTAAGGTTTAATAGCTAAACTCTGTTGTGTGTGCCAATCCAGAACTTGACTGGTTTGTCGTACCGAGGTATAGGATGTGAAACTAAGAAAGGATCATAGGCTGTTTTTGATGAATGAGTCCACTTTAGCCTTGACATTCTTTCCAAATGGAAATAAATATCCCTTGATCCCAATTTTGAGCTTAAATTGACCCTTCTTTTTGTTAACACCAATTCACCTTCCTGCTTTGATTAAAATAAACCTGTTTTGTCCCTGGTCTCTCTTTGGACACTGTGAACCCCAACTCAGGAAAATCATCTAAGTTGAGGGTGGCTATCATAGGGGTGATTAAGAAGAGTAGGGGAAATGAAATTAAGTAATGAGATTAAAAAAGGCGGGTGCGGTGTGCAATAATGAAGAAAGAAAGAAATTTCGTGATAAGAAAAAAAAGAAAGAAAAAGGGAATGCGAGAAAAACATAAATGAAGTTGCTTGAAAGAATAAAAACTACACCCGTACTTTCAAAGGGGAGAAAGTGTAAGAAAAAGGGGAAAACAGGGGAGAAATGTGAAAAGAAGGTAAACAGTGGAGCCAAAGTGTGTGTAGTGCCAAGGAGGGTTAAACTACTATTCCCATATGTACCATACCCAAACCCGAGCCTACATTACAAGCTTAAAAAGTCCTATAGTGATCCTGGTTAACCCGTCTGAAAATTGAGGTGTTGAAAGTAAAAGCAAGCTTATGGTATTGCATGCGCACAGTTAGAATTTCTTTGTGAGAGTGAGTGTGCGTTTACCTAGTCCCAAGATAAATATATTGTTATGATCATAAACACATGTGTGAGTGTGGGACTTCTTTGTAGTGAGAGCATTTGGTCAACAAAATTGTCTCCAAACTGTCTGGGTCAGTGTTATAGAATTATGTGCATGGTTGCAAGTGACAGTATATTGTGTCATGTTTTGATTCCTCTATGTCATGGTTGAAAATTTTGCATATGCATTATGATTTGATTTTGTATGATAAAGGAGGGGTTAGAAAATTTGGTTTGATTAAGAGATGTGACTGCCATAGGTTTCGTATAGTTCTTTTGATTGAAGCGTCGAAGTGGTTTTACTTTATTTATTTTTGTCTGAGGACATGCAAAAGTTCTAAGTTGAGGATGTTGATGTACCGTGATTTTATGTCACTTTCGATGCTTAAAACCAAGAAAATATGCAAATCCGGGTATGTTTATGTAGATATAATATTTTATTGTTAAGTGTTATAGGAAAATAGGTCTGGAACGTGTAATGGGAAAAATAAGGCAAAAATATAGCAAAGTGCAGAATGTTAGTCAAGGCAGAGTCGTTGTCCATGTGGACAACTCGTTCACGGAGTCATGGGAAGAGATCAAGCTTTATTGAGAAGAAACAGTGCACCTAACGAGTTGAAGGCATGAATCGTTACATCTGGTAACGAGTCGTTATGATGGTTGTAAAGACTGGGAGGAGTACTTGATGAAAAATTAAGCAAGGATCGAAAGGACGACGTAACGAGTCGTTGGGAACTTGACAACTCGTCATGAGATGCTAAGCTGATCCGTCAAGTGCACTGGAGTTTTGGTGATTCAAGGCCATGAGGGACCTAACGACTCGTGCCCTGACTTGACGAGTCATTAGGTGACCCGTGACCATGACTGGACAAGTTTCTGAGGACGACTCAATTTCATTGGCCACGACTCGTTAGGAGACCTAACGTGTCGTTACTTGCCCCATCCATTGCCGACCTGGATTCTGTTTTTAGTTAAGAAAAGTTTTATTTGAAACTATAAATACATTATTTAGGTTTATTTTTAGAGGACAGTTTATTTTTACTACTTTCACGTAGATTTTGGTGTTGTTAATGATCATTCTTGGTTCAAGAAATAAAGTTTGTAATTTTGTTCTTGATTTTGAGGATTAAAACAACATTGAAGTTTTGTTCCGGTTTTTGGTTATTTATTCAATTCAAGTGGTTTTCTTCTACGAATCTTTGTAAGTAACAATTATAATTTCTTCTTTATTTTGTAATTGTGATCATTCAAATATGAGTATCAAACCCATAGCTAGGGTTGTGGGAACCATGATGAATTAACACACATAGATAAAAATACTTAGTGAATCTTGAACGAGGTTTATGCATGTATTATTTTTTCCTTCGTTTTAATCGCTTCTCAACGGTTGCAAATGTTGAAAATTGCCTTATTCTTACTCACTGGATCAAGGGAGTAAAGAATGGGAAAAGGGACTAACAATAGAGATTTGAGGTTATCAACCCTCATCTAATAGCTTAACCTTGTCCGGGAATAACTATTCCGATATCAAAGGTAAGGGTTAATTAAGCATAGATATGCTCCTAACTGAGCCAAAATACATCAATTTGTAGCTGGTTGGACCACATTTGATCAAGGATTGTAAGAGATGTCTATGTAGTAACAAATAAATATATCTCAGATACAGGCATATGCTCATACAATAGAGGATCTCATCCATCAGATTAGGGATAACTGTAAAGAGAGGGAGCATAACAAGAGGGTCAGATTTGCTGGATCTTACAAAGAGTCTCGCAGTGATTCCAGGCCCCAATTTTCTAGGTGGTTAGCTTGCACTGCCGACAGTGCTCTGCCTTAGCTCCAGGGGCAGAGATATAATTGTTTGGTTCAATCTAGATCTGGTAAAAGTTCAGCCCCTTCTATCTCTTGTCATCAGGAATTTTTAAGGTAGATGAGATCACCTTCACCGCCTTATGCCTAGTGTGGTAAAGACCATCTCAGGAAGTTTGTCAAGGGTCGGGTGTATGTTATCATAATGGGCATCCTGGCCATATTATGTTGATATTTTCCCAATGAAGGTAAAGGTGACATGGCTTGTCCTTCAGGGTCGGTAGCAGCTTCATCATGTTTTATTCGTTCTCCTAGACCTGGTTCATAGACTATTCCATGCCACGGTAGAGGTAGGGGTGGAGGAGAAGCATTAGGTTTAGGTGGTCGTCAAAATCATTCTATGCATTGGTTGGTCGACAGGACCAAGAGTCGTCACTGATGTTGTTATAGGTACTCTGACTATTTCTCTCATGCTATTTATGCCATGTTAGACCCTAGTTATGCTCTTTCCTATGTTACTCCATTGGTTTGTAGTAAATTTGGGGTCGCTCCAGAATTATTGCCAAAGCCATTTGCTGTGACAACACTGATAGGTGAATCTGTTATAATTAAATAAGTTTATCAAAGTTGTTCCATGTTTGCTTGTGATTGACTTACTTTAGGTTATCTAATTCAGTTAGATATGATCTAATTTGATGTTATAATGGGTATGGATTAGTTAGTTGCAGTCAATGCTAAAGTGAATTGTCAGGCAAAAGTTATTAGATTCCATATTTTGAATGAGCTAGTTATATAATGGAAGAAAAATATAGCTATGCGAAAAGGTTAAGTTTTTTCATATCTTAAGGCCCAGAAGATGATTTCCAAAGGCTCATTTACAACCTAGCTCAGGTTCCAGTCACGCCTCTTAAGGTTTGATGTGACAGACTTGGTATCAAAGTATATCGGGTCATAGAAAGTCCATAGGTCGGGTCTAGCAGAGTCTTACTTATGGGTGTGTTTTGCACCACACTTATAATTAGGAGGCTACATGGAATTTAGGGATGGTTACCTTTCATTATATCTTAGAATCGTGCAAATAGAGCTGACTCATATGAATCCGAGCCTAACTCATGCTTTATAATGTCGTTATAGCCATGCCTTTGACAAGGTTGATGGCACGACTCGAGCATAGACCCCGGACGAAACACGGGACCTAGAATCACAAAGGGCTTCAAGCAAACCTATGGCACATGCATAACATAACCATAGGCATACACTAAGTGGAAATCAAACACACTATAAGGAATAAATGGAAGTCTAAGATGTCATAAAGCGTCAAAACTGAGATGACAAGTCAAATAGCTAAATATCTATACATCAAGTCTGAAAAACCTTTAAAACAAAAGATGAGCTGAAGGGAAAATCCCCCCAACTAGATCGAAGTATGAAAACTGGAATGACATGAAAGACATGAATCAAAACTTACGTCCTCAGATGGTGAGGAATCACCAAGATTGAGCTGAATATAGAGCAAGATCGAATCTAGCGGTGAGGCTGAGACTGATCACTTGAACCTATATCATGAGAGGATATAGCAGAAAAGTATGAGATTAGTATTTTGAATGTGCTAGTATGTAGGTAAGTAAAAACATGAGAGTAAGGATTTCACGACCCGAACATAGGCTCAGATCGAGACACGGAACAAAGAACCCCGAGAGGCTCCAAGTCGACCCATGACATGAACATAACACATCTAATCTCAACATTTTTAAATGCGGAAATCTAATAAAATTGAATAACTGAATACATAACATAAGTCTAAAGCTGAATACATACTATGTCTGATAAGCCTCTACTACTGACGAGTTGATGGGACAAGACCTCAACTAACTCACTAAAGCCTAAAAATGAGAATACTGAAAATACAACTGAAAAGAAGGGCCCTCGAAAGATGAGGACTCACCAACTCTGGCTGAAAAGTGTTAACACTGAGGATCTGGCTAACGGCGGGACTGAGCTTGAATATCTGAGCCTGTATCATGAAACAATATAGCATAGAGTATCTGGTCAGTACGTGGAATGTACCGAGTATGTAAGGTAAGTAAAACAGAGATCATGCATATCATAAAACATTCCATCATAATTGTTTGAGAGTAGGGTTTGCATGCTATTATCCGAAAACATGACTTAAATGTAACTGAATCAAATGACCCAAAGCTAAAAACTGATCATCATAAGTAAAACTGAACATTGGGTCGAATCTGTCGAAAAGATAATAACATGACTCGTGAACATGCATAACTGAAATCATAAGGAACAATGGGAGACTCGCCTTATAACCGACATTACCACGATAGAGCTTATATGGTCCCGACTGTTACATTTAAGTGGGTAGAGTTGTCCAAAGCCTTGCCAGGGCTAAGGACGCTACCATGATATTGATATCAAGCTAAAGGCCCATTTGGAGCAGGGGAAGCTCACAAGGAGGTCCCAAATAATCTGAACATACTTACATTGGCACATAGTTCTAAGGCATAGGGTTGACTTACCCTTAGCCTACTCGGTGCTAAACACTACTCCCAAAAACATGCATATTTTCTCCATCATTTTCCAACGAAGCTAAACCATCCTCTAGTGAGGAAGATGAATCATAACATACATGCATAATCTAAAATTATAACATGAGGAGCCTTTGAGCTCAAACCATACCACAAGCTGAAAATAATGGGAGTCTAAACTCCAAAACTATGTGGTAAGCTAATAACATGAAATTTAGATAAATCATGAAACATACTTGATCATATGAGCTTTCCCAATACTCAAACATGCTTGACATAGACTTGGTCATTCGAAAACATGAACATGGACATGGGTAATTCGAAATAATACTTTCATCATATACATCTCTCATGCTTGAATACATATATTATAATCTCAACTTTCATGAATTTCCATGGGTAGGCATCATAATTTATAAAAACTTGAAAATATAATTTGTAATTGAAAACATTGTAAAATATGCCCATGAATAATAATTCAACATTAGAAACATGCACAGATCATACCCATGATTGATACTTAGAGAATTCACATATTGGGTTAAAAACCCCATAGATTCGCCAACTAGAATTTTCATGAAATTGAAGAGGGATTGGGCATGGGTGTTGATGAATACACTCGTTCATAATCCTACATACCTGGGAGAATCTTATTTTTTACAACCCTCTTGAGAACCCAAAGGATTTTGGGGAAGAAGTTGATGAATCTAAGCTTGATCACCCTTAGGAGCTTCAAGACTTGCATGCATGGAGGGGAATAGGTTTAGAATGAGCTAACCCCTCTTAAAACACACATATTTGAGCTTAAAATGATGTAGTTTAGGTTTTAAGAACTTAGGAATTACGGAAAAGTCCTTAGTAAATTCATAGGGGAAAAAACACTGTCAGTCCCAACGAGGACTGGACGATTCGTCCTCAACACCACGACTCGTGGCCAAAACTGAAATCATACCTCTGAGGGTCACCACGAGGGACACCACGACTCGTGGTGTACCCAATGACTCGTGGTGACAAAGGTGTGCCCAACACTGCCCAAATTCTCCACTTCATGCCAACCTCTAGCCAGGGGTGACTTGATGACGTGTGGTCCTGACCACGACTCGTGGTCAACCCCAAATCCAAAAATCCAATCAAGTCCACCCTCTTTCCCACGAGTCACTTGACGTCTCGTGGTGCACCTCACGAGTCACTGGACGACTCGTCCTGTGACCTGGTGCAGAAAATTCTGCTTTCTCCGTTTCAACCCTCGGGTCTAATCTTAAGGCTTTGGGGGTATTACATAATATCTCTCCCTTGGGAACATTCATCCTCGAATGTGGGTAAACATACAGAAAAGTTAAGAAATGCAACTTCCATATCAAATACTGAATATTTAGAACTGAAAACTGACGGAGTGACTGACTCCGGACTGAATTACATGACTGAACTGAATTTATGAATCATACATACATACGTTGACATGAAAGAAATTGGGGCACATGAACTGAACATGAACTGAACAAAGTACTAGGGAGGAAACTGATACCTCAAGTTGGAACTGAGTCGGGAGGGAATAGATGCGGGTATTTAGCCATCATATCTGCTTCGGCTTCCCACGTAGCTCTCTCAACATGCTGGTTCCTCCACAACACCTTCACTGAAGCTACTTCTTTTTTTCTTAGCTTTCGAACCTAACGATCAAGTATTTGAACCAGCACCTCCTCATAGCTAAGGCCATCCTTCACACCTATACTCTCCACCGGAACAACCAAAACTGGATCACCCAAGCAATTCTTTAAGAG
>JACEIK010002315.1:84539-109120 GCA_018107945.1 Datura stramonium
AAAAGCTGCAAGAACATTCCTTAATTCAAAAGATATGACTACAAACTTGACCATATCGAGTCCTGAAGGCTGTCTTCGGAATGTTACTCTCCCGAACCCTAAGCTGATGGTATCCGAATCTGAGTTCTATCTTCAAAAATCACTTAGCACCCTGAATCTGGTCGAACAAATCATCAATCCTTATTGATGGTAACCTTGTTCAATTGCCGGTAATCAGTGCACATTCAAAGGGAACCATCCTTCTTTCAGACAAAGAGCACTGGTGCACCCCAAGGGAATTTGCTAGGTCTGATGAAACCCTTATCTAGAAGGTCCTTCAGCTCGGTTGGAGCCATTTTGTAAGGAGAGATTGATATAGACTGCGTATCGGGAAGAAGGTCAACACAAAAATCGATCTCCCGCTCAGGAGGAATTCCCAGTAAATTATCTGGAAACACTTCTGGATATTCGCACACTATAGAAACTGATTGGATAGTCGGGGTTTTGGATGTAGCATCCTTAACCCTAACTAGATGGTACACGCAACCCTTAGAAATCATCTTTCTGGCCTTAAGGTAGGAAATGAAATGACCTACAGGCACAGTTGAACTACCCTTTCACTCTAAGACTGGCTCACCTGAAAATCGGAACTCTACCGCACGGGTTCTAAAACTCACTGAGGCATAACATGCATGTAGCCAATCCATGCCAAAGATAACATCAAAATCTGTCATGAATAGCTCTACTGAATCTACTGAGGTGACTTTCTAAAGGACTGTGATAGGACAATTTCTATATACTCGTCGAGCTATAATTGAATCACCGACTAGAATAAAGACTGAGAAGAATTTTGATAGGATTTCAGGACTGACTTCAAAACTACTAGAAACATAGGGCATCACAAAAGATAAAGTAGCCCCTAGATCTAACAATGCATATACATCAAGGTAGAATACCTGTAACATACATCTAGAGAGACCTCCTACTACTGACGAGATTCGAGGGCATATAATCTGTTTTGGCGCTGACCACCTCCTGCACTAGTGGATGCACCCTGCTGAGCTGAGCATGCTGATGGGGCTGCTGAGCTAGTGGCTAGGCCTCGACCCCTATCATGGCCCTGTCTGGATGCTGGGCAATCTCTGAGCATATGTCCGGGTTTCCCACACTCGAAACAAGCACATGTACCTGCTAAGCACTAACCCGTGTGTCTCCGGCCACACCTGCCACACTCTGGGATACTGGACTCTCTGCGGGCTTTCTCCCCTAACCTCGAGAGCCTAATGCTCATTCCCTCTAGTCATTCCTAGACTTGGATGACACACTCATAGCTGATGGCGTGGGGGCTGAAGATCTCTGGTGGGACTGTTGATGGTGCCCACCACTAGGTCTCTACTGGGAGAATCCGAAGCTATCAGTCCTGGCCCTCTTGGCCTCTCTCTGCCACTCACTCACCTGCACCGCCTATATTTGCTGGGCATACAGAACTATCCGAGGAAAGTCAATATCCTGATGGAGCATCGCGGTCCGGCAATCTTTGACCAAATAGTCTTCTATCCCATGCACGAATCAACTCACTCGGGCTCTCTGATCTGCTGCCATCTCAGGTGCATACTTGGACAAGCGAGTGAACTCTAAAGCATACTCCTAGATTGTCATCTTTCCTTGCTTCAGGTTCACAAACTCAGCTACTTTAATCTCCCTCATCTCATGAGGGAAGAACTGATGTAGAAATGCAGTATGGAACACATCCCAACCAATGAGGCCTGCTTCAACTGTCCTGCTATCCTTCCATTTCCTGAACCAGATGTGCGCAACCCCTTTCAACTGATCTGCACACTCCTCCTCGATCACCCCCATGATCTGGGTGATCTTCAGAACTTCATCAATAAACTCATGTGGATCCTCATCCACCTTTGAGCCGAGAAATTCCAGAGGGTTCATCGTCAGAAAATTTCTAACTATCGCCGCTATCGCATTCCCGTTATGCGGGAAATGCGCTACCACCTGTTGGTTGACCTAGGCGGTCAAAGCTTGAGCTAGCATCTATATGGCTGCCCTGAACTCTACGTGGGCAACCTGCTCGGGTATATGATCCTTAGGGGATGGTGGGGCCTGCTGGTGCCCACCCCATTGCCATTCTCATGGCCATTTTCATTCCCTTTTCTTCTTCTATTAACTCGGCGAGGAGGCATGATTCTGCAAATGCATATAGCACGAGTTAGAAGGATAGAGAGACATTTCATCGCACGACATAGATCATGAAAAAGGGAACATTTCCTAAACATTTCGTAGCCTCTTCATCATAAGTGTGTCTCACTTCACACCCACCAGAAGGACTCTACTTAACGCGACTTTTAGACACCCTAGGACACTTCAAAACCTAATGCTCTGATACAAGTTTGTCACGACCCGAACATAGGTCCGGATCCAGACACGGGACAAAGAACCCCGAGAGGCTCCAAGTCGACCCATGGAATGAACATAACATTTAAGCTCAACATTTTTAAATGCGGAAATCTAACATATAACATAGCGAAAGTCTAAAAATCTGATAAAATAAAATAACTGAATACATAACACAAGTTTGAAGCTAAACACATACTATGGCTGATAAGCCTCTACTACTGACGAGTTGATGGGAAAAGACCCCAACTAACTCACTAAAACCTGAAACTAAGAATACTAAAAATACAACTTTAAAAAGGGCTCTCGAAAGATGAGGACTCACCAACTCTAGCTGGAAAGTACTAATGCTGAGGATCCGGCTAACAGGGGGACTGAGCCTAAATATCTGAGCCTATATCATGAAATGATACAACATAGAGTATGCAGACAATACGTGGAATGTACCAAGTATATAAGGTAAGTAAAATCTCTAAGTAAGTAAAATAGAGATCATGCATATCATAAAATATAGAGTTTGAGAGTAAGGCCTGCATGCTATTATTGAAAAACATGATTTAAACATAACTGAATATTATAACTGAATCGATCGACCCAAAGCTGAAAACTGATAATCATAAGTAAAACTGAACATTGGGTCAAACCTGCTGAAAACATAATAACATGACTGGTGAACATGCATAACTAAAATCATAAGGAACAATGAGAGACTCGTCTTATAACCGACATAACCACGATAGAGCTTACGTAGTCCCGACTATTACACTCAAGTGAGCAGAACCGTCCAAAGCCTTGCCAGGGGTAAGAACGCTACCATGACATCGATATCAAGCTAAAGGCCCATTTAGGGCAGGGGAAGCTCACAAGGGAGGTCCTAAATAATCTAAACATACCTACATTGGCACGTAAAACTGAGGCATAGACCGACCCTTAGCCTACCGGTGCTAGACACTACTCCCAAAAATATGCTTATGCTCTACATCGTTTTTCAACAAAATTGAACATCCTCTAGTGACGAAGCTAAATCATAACAAACATGCATAATTTGAAATCATAAATAAAATGAGGAGCCTTGGGCTCAAACCATACCACAAGCTGAAAATAGTGGGAGTCTAGACTCCAAAACCACGTGGTAAGGTAATAACATAAAATTTAGATAAATCATGAAACATACTTGATCATATGGTCTTGCCCAATACTTCAACATGCTTGACATAGACTTGGTCATTCGAAAACTTCAACATGGACATGAGTAATTCAAAATCATACTTTCATCATATAAATCTCCTCATGCTTGAATACATGTATCATAATCTCAACTTTCATGAACTTTCATGGGTGGGCATCATAATTTGTAAAAACTTGAGAACATAATTTGTAATTGAAAACATTGTAAAATATGTCAATGGATCATAATTCAACATTAGAAACATGCATAGATCATACCCATGATTGATACTTAGAGAATTCACATGTTGGGTTAAAACCCCCATAGATTTATCCACTAGAATTTTCATGTAATTGAAGAAGGATTGGGCATGGGTATGGATGAATACACCCATTCATAACCCTACATACCTGGGAGAATATGATTTTTACAACCCTGTTGAGAACCCAAAGGATTTGGTGAAGAACTTGATGAATCTAAGCTTGATCATCCTTAGGATCTTCTAGACTTGCGTGCATGGAGGGGAATAGGTTTAAAATGAGAGTTACCCCTCTTAAAACACACCTATCGAGCATAAAATGACGTAGTTTAGGTCTTAAGAACATAGGAATTACGGAAAAGCCCTTAGTAAATTCGCAAGGAAAAACACTACCAGTCCCAATGAGGAACTGGACGATTCATCCTCAACACCACGACTCGTAGTTTGCTTCTCGTGGCCATCAATGAAATCATACCTCTGAGGGTCAGCATGAGGGACACCACAACTCGTGGTGTACCCAACGACTTTGTAATACCCTGAAAGTGCCTAAGATTAGACACGGGATCAAAAATGAAAGTTTGCTAAAATCTAGGAAAATATTACAGGACGGACTACCCATCGGATCATTGGTCCAACCAACGAATTGTTGGAAGCATTCGTTGGAAGTGTAGGTCTGGTGACAGTGAAAACAACGAGTGATGTAACGACTCGTTGTTTGGAACAACGAGTCGTCATTTGTAACCATGGTGGGTACTAGACTTCAGCATTAGGGGATTTAATGGGACATCCCACGACACTTCGTGAGATGTAACGAGTCATGGTGAGGCTCGTTGGAAGGACTAGTGTAGGATCTGGAGGGGGAAAACAACAGACGAAGTGACGACCCGTGGGATGAAAGGATGACTCGTCCTGTAGAGTCGTGGGTTGAATTTGAGATCAGGGATTTGGTAGTGCAAATGATGGACGGATACCACAAGTCATGGTATCCTCCAACGACTCGTTGGTACGCCCGTTAGCTCACCTAGTGCAGATTTTTCAGGGTTTTTCATTAAGGGTATTTTCATCATTCCTACGCTCTAAGGTCCTAAACTGCGTCATTTTAAGTTATTTTCTGAGTGGAATAAAATAGGTTAAGCCCTCCTAGCCTATTCCTTCTCATGCATGCAAAGTTAGAATATTTAGAGGTGATCAAGCTAGTCTTCAAGGTGTTCTTCATCAATTTTCCCTTTGGTCTTTTAAGGAGTGTTGAGATTTGATTCTCCCCAAGTATATAGGGTTATAAATGGGTATTTTCATTCATACCCATGCCCAATCTCTCCTAGTTCATGAAGTTTGATAAAAAAATCTTATGGGGTTTTAACTCAAATCTTGTGGAAATTCTAATGATCTATTAATGGGTTATCTTCTTTTGTATTTTATATNATTTTCTGAATTATGATTAGATTCTACAACTATTTTGATTATAAAATTATTGATTTCAATTTCCATTAAATTAAGCCCAATTATGCATGTTCTATGATGAATCGAGTTATGAGTTTTACTTCAATCATTGATATTCATAAACCCATCATGATTTATTATTGAAAATATGGATTTATTCAAATACGCATTATGATTTGATGATTTGCAAAGTATATGCATGATCTACAAGTATGCATGAATCCCATGATTTACGAATTATGTTTTGGGCCGACTCACGAGTCTTACCCTCATGGCTAGTTCACATATTTACAAGAATATTTATGATTATCATGATTTAACTAGCCCATGAATCTCATGCATATTATACTATGAGCACTGTATATGTTTTGGGAGTAGTATTTAACACCGAATAGGTTCGGGGCCTAGGTTTTGCCCCGAATTTTAGAATTACGTGCCATCGTAGGACATGATGGGACGTCCCTTGTGACTGTCCCTTGGCCCAAATGACCCCTTTTCATGGTGTATCACGCCTTTCATGGTTCTACCCTTGGCAAGGTACGAACTCCCTCCCAACTAGGGTTACAGGTCGAGCTCCATGTGTGCTTGTATGAGGTATGTCGGTTATGAGAATCTCCCACTGTTCCTCATGATTTATGCATGTTTATGATTATGTATATTGGCTCAAGTCATGTCAATAAAGCTTTTCTCTTATGATTATGGTTACGATTGAATTACGAATGTTTTGAAAACCTTGAGCCTTATGTTATCGTATGCTATTTATGTTATCCAGATGCCCACGCTGAGTTTCGGGCAGCTATCCAGATGCTTGTGCAGGCCTTGACCGCTCAGGTCAATCAGCAGGATGTTGCGCATGTTCCACAGAATGGCAATGCGGCGGCGGCTGGAGTTAGAGATTTCTTGAGGATGAACCCGCCGAAGTTCCTTGGGTCCAAGGTTGATGAGGACCCGCATGAATTCATCGATGAGATTCTAAAGATCACCCAGGTCATGGGGGTGAAAAATGGAGAGTGTGTTGATTTAGCATCCTATCAGCTGAAAGGGGTGGCGCATATATGGTTCAAGCTATGGAGAGATGCTAGGGCAGTGGGGGTGGGCCCTATAGGTTGGGAAGAGTTTCATACGGCCTTTCTGGATCGGTTCTTCCCTCGTGAGATGAGGGAACTTAAGGCGGCCAAGTTTGTAAATTTGAAGCAGGGTGATATATTAGTTCAGGAGTACGCTTTGGAGTTCACCCGTTTATCTAAGTGTGCGTCAGAATTGGTGGTAGACCAAAGGGCTCGAGTGAGCCGATTTGTGCATGGAGTGGCGGACTACCTGGATAAGGATTGCAGGATCACCATGCTGATCAGGATATAGATTTTCCCTGCATAGTGTTGCATGCCCAGCAGATGGAGTCAGTGTAACAGAGGCAGAAAGAGGCCAAGAGGGCCAGGACAAATAATTATGGAATTTCTCAAGCTAGATCGGGGGGTGGACAGTGCCAGCAGTCTCATCACAAACCTTTTGCTCCAGCACCATCATCAGCCAATACACCATTTTGATCACGAGGGGATCGGAGGAGCAGGGCTTCAGATTTGAGAGGCTAGGGTAGCATGCAGACAGAGCTCACTTTCCAGCTTGCGCGGGATGCGGCAAGAATCCCAGAAAGGTGCCTAGTTGTCTTAGATGCTTGTTCCGGGTGTGGAAAACTCAAACACAGACTCAGGGATTACCCTTCGGCGAGGTCAGGGGGTGGCAGAGCCCGTATGCCAGCCGCTAGTTCAGCCGCTCCAGTAGCATGTCCCCCTCAACAGGGTGCCTCGATTAGTTCAACTGGCGGTCAGCGCCAGAACAGGTTCTATGCCCTTGTGACCCGTTAGGAGCGGGAGACTTCATCGGATGTGGTTACTGGTATGTTACAGGTGTTTCATCTTGATGTTTATTCTTTGTTAGATACAGGGGCTACCTAGTCTTTTGTGACACCTTATATTTCTTTGGAGTTAGTCCCGAGACTTTGTCAGAACCATTTTCAGTTTCTACTCATGTTGGTTATTTGTTTGTAGCTAGAAAGGTGTATAGAGGGTGCCCGATCACTATATTGCATAGAGTTACCTCCGCAGACCTTGTAGAGTTATCCATGACTAACTTTGATATTATTCTTGGCCCATTGGTTGTATGCGTGTTATGCTTCTATTAATTGTAGAACCCGTGCGGTGAAGTTTCAATTTTCCGGGTGAGTCAGTCTTGGAGTGGAAGGGTAGTTCGGCCGTGCTCGTAGGTCATTTTATTTCCTATCTTAAGGCCAGGAAGCTGATCTCCAAGGGTTGCATGTTGATTCTAGTTAGGGTTAAGGATGTTGAGTCCGAGACCCCGACTATCCAGTCAGTTTCGGTGATGCGTGAGTACCCAAAAGTATTTCCATATGATTTACCAGGTGTTCCGGCCGAGAGAGAAATTAATTTTTGTATTGACCTTCTGACCGACACGCAACCTATATCTATCCCTCCTTACAAAATGGCTCCAGCCGAGCTAAAGGAGTTGAAGGACTTCTTAGATAAGGGTTTCATTAGACCGAGCAAGTCTCTATGGGGTGCACCAGTCTTATTTGTTCGAAAGAAGGATGGTTCCCTTCGAATGTGCATTGACTATCGGCAATTGAACAAAGTCACCGTCAAGAACAGGTATCCTCTACCCAGAATTGATAAATTATTTGACCAGCTTCAAGGTGCCACGTTTTTCTCAAAGATAGATCTCAGATCCAGGTATCATCAGCTCAGAGTTCGGGAGTGCGATATCCCGAGGGCAGCCTTCAGGATGCGGTATGGTCATTAGAAGTTTGTAGTTATATCTTTTGGACTAACGAATGCTCCTGCAGCTTTTATTGACCTGATGAACAGGGTGTTCAAACCATATTTGGATATGTTCGTGATTTTGTTTATCGATGACATCCTGATATACTCTCGGAGCGAGGAGGAGCATGCCGCCCATTTGTGAATAGTGCTTCAGACTCTTAGGGATCATCAGTTATATGACAAATAAAGCAAGTGTGAGTTTTGGTTGAACTTCGTAGAATTTCTGGGCCATGTGGTGACAAGTGAGGGTATAAAGGTGGATTCTCAGAAAATAGAAGCGGTAAAGAATTGGCCTAGACTGGTGAATCCTTCGAATATTCGGAGTTTCTTGGAACAGCTGGCTGTTATCGAAGGTTTGTTGAAGGTTTCTCATATATTGCGGCACCTTTGACCAAATTGACCCAGAAGAAGGTGAAGTTCCAATGGTCGGAGGCTTGTGAGAAGAGCTTCCAAGAGTTGAAGACTCGACTTATCTCAGCACCGGTGTTGACCCTGCCCGAGGGTATTGATGGGTTCGTGGTGTATTGTGATGCTTCGAGAATCGGACTTGGGTGTGTATTAATGCAGCATGGGTACATATGCCTCTGGATGGGGTCCACGTGGATGTGTTTACGGACCATAAGAGCTTACAATATGTGTTCATTCAGAAGGATCTCAATCTTCGACAAAGGAGGTGGTTGGAACTACTCTAGGACTACAATATGAGTGTTCTTTATCATCCGGGTAAGGCTAATGTAGTAGCGGACGCACTTAGTAGACTCTCTATGGAGAGTGTCCCATGTGGATGAGGGGAAGAGGGAGCTGGTGAAAGATGTGCATCGACTTGCTAGGTTGGGAGTGAGGTTGGTTGACTCGATTGATGGTGGTGTTGTTGTCCAGAACGGATCAGGATCGTCCTTGGTGACTAATGTGAAATCTAGACAAGATGAGGACTCATTTTTGGTAAAGTTGAAGGAAGTCGTTCAAAGTCAGAAGGTGGAGGTCTTCCCCCAATAGGGAGATGGTGTGCTTCGGTACCAGGGTAACCTATGTGTTTTAGATGTTGATGATTTGAGGAGCCAAATGTTGCATGAGGCTCATGGATCCAGGTATTCTATCCATCCGGGTGCCACCAAGATATACCGTGACTTACGAAAATCTATTGGTGGAATGGCATGAAGAAGGATATTACGGAATTTGTAGCCAAGTGTTCGAACTGTCAGCAAGTAAAGGTTGAGCATCAAAGGCCAAGAGGCGTACTTTAGGATATCGACATTCCCATTGGAAGTGGGAAGAGATTAACATGGTCATAACAGGATTACCTCATACTCATCAACAATATGATTCCATTTGGGTTGTGGTAGACGGGTTGACTAAGGCTCCTCATTTTCTACCAGTTAAAACCACGGACTCGACAGAGGATTATGCCAAACTATATATTCGGGAGTTGGTCCGATTGCATGGAGTGACCTTATCCATCATTTCAGATCGAGGTACTCAATTTACCTCTCAATTTTGGAGGTCATTTCAAAAAGGTCTTGGTACGTGGGTTAAGCTCAGCACAACATTTCACCTGCAAACGGATGGTCAAGCGGAACGGACAATCCAGACTCTCGAGGACATGTTGAGCCCATGCGTGATTGACTTCAAGGGTGGTTGGGACGATCACTTGCCCCTGAGCGAGTTTGCCTATAATAACAACTATCACTCTAGTATTCAGATGGCACCGTTCGAGACTCTCTAAGAGCGGAGATGTAGACCACCCATAGGATGTTTGAGGTTGGTGAGGTGGCAATGATAGGGCCGGATTCGGTTCATGAGACAATGGAGAAGGTTCGGTTGATAAGAGACAGATTGAAAACTGCCCAAGGTCGCCACAAGTCTTATGTGGACGTGAGAAGAAGAGAATTAGAATTTGAAGTTGTTGACTGGGTATTTCTGAGGGTGTCTCCCATGAAGGGAGTGATGCAGTTTGGGAAGAAAGGGAGTCTTAGTCCCTGCTATGTTGGCCCCTACCAGATTGTGAGAAGAGTTGGCAATGTGGCGTATGAATTGAGTTGCCCTCGGAATTATCTTTCGTGCATCTTGTGTTTCATGTATCGCTTTTGAAGAAGTGTTTGGGTGATCCAACTCTAATTGTCCCGGTGGACAATGTTGGTTAAAAGACAGCCTTAGTTATGAGGAGGTTCCGGTGGAAATAGTGGATCGTCAGTTTCAGAGGCTAAGGAACAAAGAAGTAGCTTCAATTAAACTGTTATGGAGAAATCAACATGTTGAACGAGATACATGGGAGGCCGAAGCGGATGTCATGGCTGGACACCCACATTGATTTTCTACCGGCTCAGTTTCAACTTGAGGTATCAGTTTTGCCCTAAAACTCTATTTAGTTTTCATGTTCAGTTCATGTGTTCAAGTTCCTTTTATGTATATGGATGTGTATGTAAATCATGAAATCAATTCAGCTATATGGTTTGAATCGGAGATAATCATTCCGTCGGTTTTCGATTTGAATGATCAGTATTTAAGTGTAATGATTGCATGTATTTGTTTTCTGCTTGTTTCCAACATTCAAGGATGAATGTCCCCAAGGAGGAGATATTGTAATACCCCGAAAGTGCCTAAGATTAGATCCGGGATCAAAAAAGGAAGTTGGCTGAAAACTAGGAAAAATGTTGTAGGACGGACGACCAACGGATTGATGGTCCAACCAACGACCCGTTGAAAGCAGTCGTGGGAAGTGTAGGTCTGGTGATAGTGGAAACTACGAGTGATGTAATGACTCATTGTTTGGAACAATGAGTCATCGTTTGTAACAATGGTGGGTAGTGGACTTCAGCATTAGGGGATGTAATGGTATAACGACCCGAACGGAGGCCAAATTCATAGACACGGGACAAGGGACCTCGAGAGACCCCAAGTCGACCCATGACACAAGTATACAACTAATTTATTCAATAAACTGAAGAAAACATGAATATATCAGAATAACATCCGAAGCTACACATACATAAGTCTAAAAGCCTCTAATCTAGACGAGTTGATGGGACAAGACCCCAACTAACTCAACAATACTGAACTGAAAATACATAACGAACTGAATGTCTAGCCCTCGAAGGATGAAGGATGAGGACTCATCAATCACGTAGGAGCTAACTCTGACAATCGACTATGCACAAGGCTGAGCTTGGGAGCTGGGTCCTGTATCATGAAACGATACAACATATAAAGTATGCGGTTAGTACGTGGAATGTACCGAGTATGCAAGGTAAGTAAAACTGCTTAAGTAAAGTAAATCATTTAAAAGCATTTCATACATATCATAAGCTTTCAAATATGAGAGGAAAGGCTACATGCATTCATTCTAAAATCATAATCTTATCATAACATGACCATGCATAACTTCATAACATCAAGACTGACTCAAATGACTCAAAGTTGAAACATAACATTTAGATTAAAAGCTGAACAATGAGTCAAACCTTACTTTTAGAACATGCATGAGAAAAGTAATCACCATGAGTAATGAACATGCAAATCTGAATAGTATAGACAGTGGGAGACTCGTCACTTAACCGACATGCCACGATAGAGCTTACGTGGTCCCAACTATCACACTCAAATTGGTAGAGCTGTCCATAACCTTGCCAGGGCGATGGACGATACCATGATATCGATATCAAGTTCAAGGGCCTATCGGGCCGGGGATAGCTCACAGGGTAGGTCCCAATATTATAATAGTATCAACCTACATTGGCGCGTAATTCTGGGGCATAGGGTGATCGAACCTTAACCCTCTTGGTGCTAGACTCTTCTTCCAAAAATATGCAATGCTCTACATCGTATAATGAAGCTCAACATTATCTATTGATGAAGCTCAAGATGAAATCATGCATAACTCAACATCGTATGGAACGAAGCTCAACAATGTCTATTCACAAAGCTCTTTAATGAAATCATGCATAGACTCGGCATCATGTGAAAATGAAGCTCAACATTGTCCTTTGACAAAGCTCAATAATGACATACATCTCAATTACAAATTCATGCATATGAGAAATTTTATTTCGAAACATACCACAAGCTCAAGTATAAGTGGGAGCATCTACTCCAAATCATGCAGTAAGCTATATGTAGGAATATTTAACTCAACATAACACAAGCTAATAATATGAAATTTGGGAGACTTCCCTCCAAATAATGTGGTAAGCTTATTTCGGGAAAATCATCATTTTAAATCAACATGGATGACACAATGGGTCGTTGGAAGATACCATTACCTGTGGTACCTATCCGTGCTATGCACTGACCCAGCCTTCTCTCAGATTCACAATACGGATAGACAGGACGACTTGTCCTTAGATACCATGAGTCGTTCCTTCGATCGTTGTCTCCTCTTCTGAATTTTCTAAATTCCTTCACAACGAGCCTCACCATGACTCGTTGTATCCTTCAACAGGTCGTGGTATCTGCCCATCGAGTCTACTGTAAAATTTCACTTCCTTACCACAACTCTAGACAACGAACCGTTCTTGCTAGCAATGAGTCGTTATGATGCTCGTTGTTTACATTACCACCAAGCCTGACCCCTTTCCATGACTGCTCACAACGGCTCGTGGTTACATACCACGAGTTGTTTTACCTCTCGTTCTGCAACTTTTCCCCAACTTTCAGCAGTTTTAAGTTTTAAATTCCCGAGTCTACTCTTAGGTACTTCCGGGGTATTACAATATCTCCCCTTTGGGAACATTTATCCTCGAATGTTGGAAACAAGCAGAAAATAGAAACATGCAGTTATCATATGTAAACACTGATCTTTTAAACCGAAAACTAACGGAATGACTACCTTCGAAAAGAACTACATAGCTGAACTGAAATCAGACATCACATACATCTATCATAACATAAATCAAAGTTGTGCACATGAATTGAAAATGGAAACTGATTAGAGAGTTAGGGAAAAAACTGATACCTCAAACTAAAACTGAGCCGGTAGGGAATAGGTGAGAGTATTTAGCCATCATAGCCGCTTCGGCTTCCCTCGTAGCTCCCTCAACACGCTGGTTTCTCCGTAACACCTTCACCAAAGCTACTTCTTTATTCCTCAACCTCCGAACTTGACGATCCAAAATTGCAACTGTAATTTCCTCAAAACTGAGACTATCTCCCACACCAATGCTTTCCACTGGGACAACTAAAGATGGATCACCCAAGCACTTTTTCAAGAGCTATACATGAAAGACGGGATGAATTGAAGATAACTCCGATGGCAAGTCCAGCTTATACGCTACCTTACCAACTCTTCTCATAACTCGATAGGGACCAATATAGCGGGGACTGGGTTTTCCTTTCTTTCCGAACCGCATGACTCCCTTCATGGGAGATACCTTTAGAAGTACCCAATCGTCTACCTCCAAATCTCTTCTCCTCACATCAGCATATGATTTTTGACGACTCTGAGCGGTCTTCAGCCTGTCCCTTATCAACTGAACCTTTACCATGGCCTCATGAACCAAATCAGGGTCATAGCTGCCTCACCAACCTCAAACCATCCGATGGGCGATCTACACCTCCGCCCATAAAGAGCCTCGAATGGTGCCATCTGGATGCTGGAGTGATAGCTGTTATTGTAAGAAAACTCGATCAAGGGCAAGTGATCATCCCAACTACCTTTAAAATCCATCACACAGGCTCTCAACATGTCCTCAAGAGTCTGGATTGTCCGCTCCTGTTACACCCCGTAAAAGTTAACGAATAGTAGGCGTACATGTGAATTTGAAGTAGATAAAGAGAGTACAACGCGTGTAAAGAAGCCTCAGAAGTCGGGTCGAGCGAGGCCAGGCCACACAGGGCCAGCGCGACGTGCCAGCACATTGGTGCGATGCCAGGCGCGACGCGACTCCAAGGCTGGCACGATGGCTGGCACGAGGCGCCTCCCCGGTGCCTTGACCTCCTATATATATATAGGACTTGCCTTGTTTTATTTCATTTCCAAAAAGAGAGCACGGCCAGAGAGGTTAGGGAACGAAGAAATTAAGTGAAATTCATCCGTTTACGCTACGAAAAGCAACCAGAATTCAAATTAACTTTGGGTATTGAAGTTTAAGGCTGCAGGGAGCATTGCTACGGAGTTATTTTCACGAAATTCGCTCGGCAAATCATAACCCCGCCTAGCTAAAGTTGTCGGAATTGCTCCAAACTAATTTCTATACGATCACAGGCTTCAAGTAAGCATTTCTCCCTTCTGGACTTTCGGGAAATTATGCATTTTTTATCGTGCTTCGTTAAGTTGAAATATAGTTCATATTTACATATAAAGTTATTGTTTTTGCTGAATTTAGTATTGAAACTCATATTCTCCCATTAATACGATTGTAGTTGAGAAGAGCGGTTGAATACGAACTAAAATTCACCAATTAATCAGTAATCGGTGAACAAGGTATGTTAAGGCAGTTTCCTTCGGAAAGTTAGTTTCTTTAGCATGATAACTCAGTTTGAATCCCATTAAGAGTACCAGAAGCATGTCTAATATGATTAGTTGTTGTTATTAGTTGAAACCCGTATTCCATGTTTAGTTTGGGATGGATTATGCCTGTATAGCCTTCATGACCGATCCCGGGGTTATTAGCTGTGTCGACGCCCGCCAGGGGCGAGATGATGTCACTCTACGGAGGTGTATGCCGTATGCGAGGGACGAAGATAGGGTCCCAGGTCCTCATACAGTCTATTCCATGTGTGGGCTATTATATGCTGTGGTTGGCTCTATACACCCCCGTCGAGCCCGGTGCCCTGGGTGCAGATATCAGGAGTCCATTGGACTTAGACACAGCTACAGTCAGGGGTCGAGCGGGCTCAATTGCAGACCCAAGGGACTGGGAGGACGGCTATAGCTACCAGTTGACCCGTTATGACCTTGTTAGGGGTATGTAGATTGCAGTGTACTCACCAAGGTTTATGGGAGCCCCAGGTGGGTTATTCTATGCTGGTTGTACCTTCCGGCTTATGGGGGGCCAGGTAAGGTTCTTGTTTTCTTTAGTTATTTATAAATTAGATAATAGAGAGTTTAATTACTCAAGTATGATCTCTATTCCTCCATTTCAGTATTCTCAGTTCTATCTCTTTATTTCAGTCATTTATAGTTATTGCCTTACATATTCAGTACATATTATACTGACGCCCTTCCTGGGGCGCTGCATTACTTGCCTGCAGGTGCGGATAGACGAGGAGCCGATCCCTCTTAGCTTCCAGCCAGGATTAGCAGAAGAGTTGGCTCCTTTCTCCCGGAGCTTATAGACAGAAGGTTTACTCCTTTTTTTGATTGTACAATTTATGGGTAGGTCGGGGCCCTGTCCCGACCATCATATTACTCCTAGAGGCTTGCAGATTGTTTCTATTCCCCTGTGGTTAGCTATTGGTGGCCGTGTGTGACACATATGTGTTTTTTACTTTACGTGATGGCCGTGTGGGGCCTTTTTTAACTGCCAGTTAGCGGCCTTGTCGGCCATAGTTTAGCTTAGCACTGGATTTACTTTACAGTCATAACTAAATATCATGGTGGTCTTGTCGGCCCACATAGGATTCCCTGTTATTGCCTGTTTCTGGTTAGCTGTTTTTCTATACAGGTGGCTATAAGGCCTTGTTGGCCGGAGGTTGTATTTATAGCCGAGATATAGCCCATTGTTTTCTTGATTTGGGGAGTAAGACTGCACCCGTAATGCACAGGCCTAGTTAAGACAGTTCAGATCCTAGTAGGGCACTAGGTGTCAGTCATGCCTCCCAAGGCGGGGCGTGATAGCTCCGCCTGACCATCCATTTGCGGATGAAATGTTGTGCTGAGTTTAACTTAAAGTCCCAAGCCCTTTTTGGAAAGACCGCCAAAATTGAAGGTAAACTGAGTACCTCGGTCTGAGAAAATAGACAAGGGAAATCCATGTAATCGCACCAACTCCCGGATATATAGTTTGGCATAATCATTCGTTGAATCTGTGGTTTTGATCGGTAGGAAGTGTGCAGCCTTGGTCAACCTGTCAAACCACCCAAATAGAATCTAGCGTCGGCGAGTATGAGGTAGGCCTGTAATGAGATCCATATTAATCTCTTACAACTTCCAAGTAGGAAAGCTAATATCCTGAAGTACGCCTCCCAACCTTTGATGTTCGACCTTCACTTGCTGACAGTTCGGGCACTTGGCTACAAATTCTGCAATATCCTTCTTCATGCTGTTCCACCAATATATTTTCCGCAAGTCATGATACATATTGGTGGCACCCGGATGGATAGAATACCTAGATCCATGTGCCTCATGCAATATCCGGTCCCTCAAATTGAACACATAGACGACCCTGGTACCGTAGCACTCCATCTCCCCCTTGGGGGAAGACCTCCACCTTTTGACTCCGAACGGCTTGCTTCAGCTTTACCAACATCGGATACGCATCTTTCCTAGCTTTCACATCCACTACCAAGGACGATTCTGATCCGTTTTACACAACAACACTGCCATCGGTAGAGTCCACCAATCTAACTCCCAACCTCGCAAGTCGATGGACATCTTTCACCAACTCTTTCTTTCCCTCATCCACATGGGACACACTCTCCATAGAGAGCCTGCTAAGTGCATCCGCTACTACATTAGCCTTGCCCGGGTGGTAAAGGACACTCATATTGTAGTCCTTTAGTAGTTCCAACCACCTCCTTTGCCGAAGATTAAGATCCTTCTACGTGAACACATATTGCAAGCTCTTGTGGTCCGTGAACACGTCCACGTGGACTCCATACAAGTAATGCCGCCATATCTTCAATGCAAACACCACAACGGCCAACTCAAGATCATGGGCCGGGTAATTCTTTTCATGAACCTTCAACTGGTTCGAGGCATATGCTATCACTTTCCTATGTTGCATCAACACACACCCAAGTCTGACTCGCGAAGCATCACAATACACCACAAAGCCATCCGTACCCTCAGGTAAGTTAACACTGGTGCTAAAGTGAGTAGGGTTATGAATGGGTGTTTTCGTTCACACCCATACCCAATCTCTCCTAATTCATGAAGTTTGATTAAAAATCTTATGGGGTTTTAACTCAAATCTTGTGAAAATTCTAATGATCTATTAATTGGTTATCTTCTTTTGTGTTTTATATTGTATTTTCTGAATTGTGATCAGATTCTACAACTATTTTGCTATGTTATGTTACGTTGCCACTATATCATATGTTCAGTATTCCGCTTTAAGTGATATGAAGTTAGATGAATATTCATGACATGGGTCGACTTGAAGTCTCTCAGGGCTCCTTGTCCCGTGTTACGATCCGGCCTTCGTTCGGGTCGTGACAGACGAGGCAACAAAGTCATGCCCAACACTGCCCAAATTCTCCACTTCACGCAAACCTCTGTCCACGGGTGACTTGACGACTCGTTGTCCTGACCATGACTTGTGGTCTCACCCGTGGTCAACCCTAAATCCAAAAATCCAACCAAGTCCACCCTCTTTTTCACGAGTCACTTAATGACTAGTGGTACACCTCATGGGTCAGTGGATGACTCATCTTGTGAACTAGTGCAAAAAATCTTATTTTCTCCATTTCAACCCTTGGGTCTGATCTTAAGGCTTTTGGGGTGTTACAAAGGATAACATGTTGTAGATCATGATCGTGATAGTCATAAAACATGAATTGTTCATCATAAGCTGAAGTACGGTGACCTAAGGTTTTATAAATAAAATCATAAAGCATAATATGTTAGAAATTATAAGTAAAAGCTCATAAACTAATCAATGGGTGAAAACTACTATAAAACATGATATCATAAATTCTAAACATGAACAACATGAAACATGAGGAACACTAGGAGATTCTGATAACTGACATACTCCAAGTGAGCATCATGGAGCTTGACTTGTACCCTTGGTTGAGAGGGTGACCATACCTTGCAAGGGTAAGAACCATGAAGGCGTGATATCACTCGAAAGCCTAGTAGCATAAGGAAGACACTATCAACTAGAAAGGACTCCTTAGGCTAGGGACAAGGAAGACACTCTCAACTGGAGAGGACCCTTTATCCTATGGTGACACGTAGTTCAGAGACCTGGGTGTGCTGAACCCCAGCCTACTCGGTATTAAATACTACTCTCAAAATCATACATTAGTGCTCATATCATAATCTTGAAATCATAGGTTTTACATATACTAGTTAAAAAACATGGTGAATACATAGATTCCTTGACATACGTGAACTAGCTACGAAAATAAGTGTTGAAATTACAGCCATGATACATAACTTGAAATTCATGAAAATCATGCATAATTGAGTAATTCATCATAGCTTGAAAGTAGATAGTCATGAGAGTTTGTCTATTGAAATCATGTAATCATAAATCATAAATAGGATCATGAGTATCAAATTCTTAAAAGATTCATAGAGTTTTCACTAAAATGGGCCTAACCTTAGAAATTCATCAAAATCATAATTGGAGACTTTAAGAAATTGAAATCATGATATTAGACTTGAGATTGGGCAAGAGGGTGGAAAAAATCCCCCATTCATAAACCCCATATAACTAGACTTTTATGATTTCTTGCTTAGACTTGAGACCCAAGAGATTTGAGAAGAAGAAGAACCCTAGGAACATGAGAGCCTTGAGAGGTTTGATCTTCAACTTGCGATGTTTTGAGAGGATTGAGAGTTTAGGCTAAGTAAAACCCTCTAATACACCTTTAAGGAAACCCAAAATGACTTAGTTTAGGAGTTAAAAGTATAGAAAGTTACGATAACACCCCTGAGATCTCGTCTGTAAATTGGACCCTGTTAGTCATAACAACACACCTAATGAGTCATTACCTAACTTGACGACTCATTAGGCCCTTCTGTGAAGTCTTTCATCCTCTGATTATCATCCTGGATTCTTTAATAATGACCTACTTAACGAATCATCACTTGTCACGACCGGAACTTAGGCCCGAATCGATACATGGGACAAAGAACTCCGAGAGGCTCCAAGTCGACCCATGGCATGAACATGACATCTAAAACTCAACATAATAATGTGAAAGTCTAACATACATAATAGGAAGTCTAAAAATCTGATACATCAAATATCTGAATACATAATGAAAAATCTGAAACTAAAAATATACTATGTCTGATAAGCCTCTACATATTGATGAGTCGATGGGACAAGACCCCAACTAACTCACTAGACACTGAAAATACTGATTACAAGCTGAAAAAGGGTCCTCAAAGGATGAGGACTCACCAACCCTGGTTGAGAGATGCTAACTCTGAGGACCTGGCTAACGGCGGGACTGAACCTGTATGTATGAGCCAGTATCATTTCATGATATAACATAGAGTATGCGGTCAGTACTTGAAATGTACTGAATATGCATGGTAAGTAAAAAAGGACAGTTAAAATACATAAGAGTGCATAAGAGTAGGACATTATGATCATAAAGTAAATGTAAACATAAGCGCTCAAGGTTTTCAAACCGTTCATAATTTCAATCATTAATCATAGTCATAAGAGAAATTTTATAAAGAATAACTTGAGCTAAAGTAACATAAACATAACTATGCGTACGTCATGAGGAACAATAGGAGGATTCGTCTTAACCGACACCATCATGATAGAGCTTACATGATGCCCCACTATTTCGCCCAAGTGATCAGGATCGTCCCAGGCTTGTCAGGCATGGGACGTGCAGTATGGTGATATCAGGGACCCAATAATAAATGTATGTACCTACGGTGGCACGTAGTTCTGAGATCACGGGATTTACCTGAATGCCGGGTCTACTCAGTGCTAGACACTGCTCCCCAAAACATGCACATGAGGGCCATATAGTAATCGTGAAATCATTCATGAAATTCATGACAAAATAAATAATAACATATTTAATCCCACTTGAAATACATGATTAGCCATGAATAAGGGCTCATGAGTTGGCCAAGAGCCATAAATCCATAAATCATGAAAACCATGCATACTTGTAAAAATTTATATACTTGATATTCATAAATCCATGAAGAGTACTTGAAGAGAAATCATAAATCATAATTTAGACTTAGTAAGATCAAATATCATAATAGAATCATAACTTGACTTTTTATGAAATTTGTATAATTGGGAATACTTTTCAAAAGTTTGAAATCATAATTTAATAATCAAAATGAGTGTACAATCTTCCCATAGATCTTAAAACATACTTTAAAACATGATAAAATTGGACCCATAGACATATCGTAGAGAATTTCATGAAATTGGGTTAAAATCCTAGAAGTTCTTAAAATCATACTTGAAACTTGAAATTTATAGATTCATGAGGGATTTGATAAGGGACAAGCATTTATAATCATAGGAACATAAATTGAATCATGAGAAAACTGATTTCATGGAAGAACATGAAAGAATTCACCCACAAGAAGCTAAATCCTAAAATTTCAAAAGTTAGGGCATGAGAAGTGAGAATCATGAATACACTTGAGGAGGGTGTGAAGGTGGAAGAAACCCTTCACTCATAGCTCGACATACCTGGGTTGGTTATCTCTTGACTTTCCTTGAAGATTCCAAGAAGATTTGAAGAGGTTGAAGAAGAACCCTAGCTCCTTTCTTGAGAGAAAATCCAGCTATCGATCTTTTGGAGAGGGTGAGGATTTAGGCTAGGTTAATTCCTTTAATCTAACCTTAAGAAAGCCCAAAATGACGTCATTTAGGAGTTATAAGAATAGGAGTTTACCAAAATACCCCAAACTGCCAGAAAAAGACTTGGAACTAGCAGTTCCAATGACCAACATGACGGGTCGTTGGTTGCTAGGATGGCCTGTTCAGAGGTTCGTTGTTTGCCTATTGCTGCTTTGCTAAACAGCGCATAACTTTTTTTTACTCCATACTCCAATGATGCAAGGTAGGATGCGTTGGAAAGAAGCTCCAAGGGCTTCAATTTGAGGTGCTTAATCACCCAAAAACATTTTGTAAAATGGGATGTATGGTCGTTTGAAATTGACCCTTGTAAGAACTCAACTTTGTACTAGAGGCTCCTTATGACCTTAATTTGCATCCAATGCACTTCTTATACTTAAGGGTTGATCTTAACAACTTGTTTCCATAAATTCATTGGGCTTGGGTCTATCCATATACCTAGAATGGTTTCAAACTTAGCCCAAAATTTGCAACAAACTGGGAGAACCAACGACCCGTACAACGGGCTGTGGTACCAAACAACGGACTACTGGTCCGTCCATTGTTTCCCCATTCTTCGTTTAAAATTCTTTGAACATGCAACAACGACCACCTCGAACGACCTGTTGGACCCTACAACAAACCGTACTGAGGTTCGTTGTTTGGTTTTGGTACTGTTTTATGTTGTTTTATGCTGTAAGCCTCGGGTCTGACCTAAGGAACTTTTTGGACTGTTATATCACTTGAACTAACAAATTGTGGCCTAACTTGTCATCACTAGGAAGAAAAATGCCAAATTCCAAAGCACACCACTTGACTTAACGATTGGTTAAGTGACTGACGACTCACTTAACATGTTGTTTTGTGATTTTTGACAGGTTTCTACTATTTTTTTGCTTCATGTATAGAATATGATCTTAGAAACTTTTGAGGTGTTACATTATCTCCTCATTGGGAATATGTGTCCTCGAGTGGAGACTAACTGAAATAAAAAGGTATGAAAATAGTTGCAATCCCAAAAGTGAAAGCTAAACAGTGAAGTTGATAGAGCGGATAACACCGAACTGAGATGCATATATTAAACTGAATTCATGAAACATACATGTATACTAGAACATCAAATAAATTGAAAGACATGAAACAACATGAAACTGAATAGAGTACTAAGGAGGAAACTAGTACCTCATGCTAGAACTGAGTTGGAAGGGAAAAGATGAGGGTATTAGGCCATCATATTTTCTTTGGATTCCTAAGTAGCTCCCTCTACAAGCTGATTCCTCCAAAGGACTTTCACTAAAGTGATCTCCTTATTCCTCAACTTTCGAACCTGATGGTCAAGAATCTTAATCGAAACTTCCTCATAGGTGAGGATGAATACTCTACAGGCACAACTAGAGTTGGACCGCCAATGCTCTTTTTCAACAATGTCACATGGAAAACTGGATGCACCGAAGCTGACTCTACGGGCAACTCCAACTCATAGGCGACCTTGCCAACACGCCTCAAAATCCTATAAGGACCAATATATTGAGGACTAAGCTTCCTTTTCTTGCCAAACCTCATAACCCACACTTAATCGGTGACACCTTTAGAAATACCCAATCATTACGAACTCAAGTTCTCTCCTCCTCACACCCGCATAAGATTTCTAACGACTCTGAGTTGTTTTTATCCTCTCTCTAATAACTTAAACTTTCTCCATGGCATCATGAATTGAATTTGGCCCTATCAACGTAGCCTTGCTGACCTCCAACCATCCAATAGGTGATCTACATCTTCGCTCATAAAGAGCCTCAAATGGAGCCATCTGAATGCTGGAGTGGTAATTGTTATTGTAGGCAAACTCAATGAGAGGCAAGAGATCATCCCAATTACCCTTGAAATTGATCACACAAGCTCTCAACATGTCCTTTAAAGTATGAATGGGTCCGCTCAGCCTGAACATCTATTTGTGGGTGAAAAGCTGTGAGCTTCACCTGAGTATCAAGGCCCTTCTAAAATAATCTCCAAAACTGAGAGGTGAACTGAGTACCTTTATCTGAAATAATGGATAAAGGAACTCCATGCAACCTAACTAACTCCAGAATATAAATTCGAGCATAGTCCTCGGCTGAATTCGTAGTTTTAACTGGTATAAAATTTGCTGACTTAGTCATCCAGTTAAAATCACCCATATAGAATCATGCTATCGACGGGTATGAGGCAACCCTATAATGAAGTCTATATTTATCTCTTCCCACTTCCGAGTAGGGATACTGATATCTTGAAGCGTACCTCCCGGTCTCTGCTACTCAACCTTCACTTATTGGCAATTCGGACACTTAGCCACAAACTCTGCAATGTCCTTCTTCATGCCATTCCACCAATAGGCTTCCTACAGGTCACAGTACATCTTGGTGGCACCTAGATGGATAGAATATTGAGAGCTGCGAGCCTTTCTCAACATTCGCTCCCTTAAGTAATCTACATCTGGTACACACAATCGGGCTTGATATACATCCACCTTCTGATTCCGGACAACTTTCTTCAACTTCACTAGAATAGGGTCTTCATCTTACTTTGCCTTAAGCTCTGCCACCAATGAATATTCTGGCCCATTCAGAACAATGACACCACCATCTACTTAATTAGTAAGGCAAACCCCCAAGCGAGCAAACCTATAAACATCTCTACCCAACTCCTTCTTCTCATCTTCCCTATAAGCTAACTCCCCACAGACAACCTACTAAGAGCATTAGCCGTTGCATTAGCCTTTCTTGGAAGATAAAGAACACTCATATCATAATCCTTGAGAAATTCAAGCTATCTCCTTTGCCACAAATTCAGGTCCTTCTGAGTAAAAACATACTGAAGGCTCTTATGGTCTATGAACAAATAAACATGCACCCTATACAAATAGTGCCTCCAAATCTAAAGGCAAACACCACCGCTGCTAATTCAAGGTCATGCGTCGGGTAATTCTTCTCATGAGTCTTAAGCTGTCTCGAGGGATAAGCAATGATTTTCCCATGTTGCATCAACACACACCCAAGGCTAACTCTAGAGGCATCATAATACACTACAAAACCACCTGTGCCCTCTGGCAAGGTCAAAACTAGAACTGAAATAAGTCGAGTCTTTAACTCCTTAAAACTCTTCTCACACGCATTGGACTACTGAAATTTGACCTTCTTCTGAGTCAACTTGGTCAAAGGTGAGGCGATGGATGAAAAACATTCTAGAAACCTCTTGTAGTAGCCAACTAAGCCGAAAAAGCTCTTAATGTCAGTAGAAGTGATAGGTCTAGGCAAGTTCTTCACCGCCTCTATCTTCTGAGAGTGTACCTACACACCCTCACTTGAAACCACATGACCAGGGAACGCAACTGATTTCAGCCAAAACTCACACTTGCTAAACTTAGCAAACAACTGACAGTCCTTAAAAGTCTGCAACACAATCCTCAAATAAGCAACATGCTCCTTCTCACTCCAAGAGTATATGAGAATATCATATATTAAGACAATGACGAACATATCCAAATATTGTTTGAACACCCTATTCATCAAATCCATAAAAGCTGTAGGAGCATGATCACACCCAAATTACACCTCACAATTCAAGTATAAAGCGGCCACGTCAAATATAGTAACCTAACAAAGGTTGGGGTCGATCCCACAGGGAATAGGCAGAAACAATATGTTAACAGTAAATAAACTAACTTGTAATCAATATTTAGAAAGGGGGTTTTCAAATAAAAATAAAAAGAAAATAATACTAAGATTTTTAGGTTGTTTATCAAATTGCTAAGACTAAACTAGGACTGTGTTCCCCATGATTTCATAACTTAGTAGGCTTTTACTAGT
>JACEIK010002315.1:124353-161990 GCA_018107945.1 Datura stramonium
AATATACGATCAAGAACAACTACAATCATATGTCATCAAAACCTGCAATCAAGAATATCACCTCAAAACTCCACTACCAAGATCATAACATCAAGGACACATTCTCAAGAATATCCAATCAAGAGTGCTTTTCAAGATCATATTAAGAGTGCACTCTCCATTATTAATCATTAATTAGGTTTTACTTTCCCACATGTTTACATACCTAGAATTAATCCTCCAATTCATAGTTACATCCCTGCAAGTATTTCATCAAGTCATCATATTTTATGATCCCTCTACCCTTATCAATTGTACATCAATAGTACACAGGTATACGATTCACTAATTATAGTCTAGCACAAAAGTAAGCCATAACCTACCTGGATCACAGAACTGGAACATGTAGCTATTCTGTGGGAGATTTGCATTTTCTCAATGCCTCCAAACATTCAAAGTTTAGAAATAATACATTAAGGAATCAATTAATAGGCTACTACTTCGATTTAAGGGTTTGAGAACTCAATCCACTCCATTATACTCGTTGCTTATCTAATTCAATAATCACAGATCAAATTATCATAACCCAAATCTATAATGATCATCCTAACCTACTTCATGGAGTTTTTACTCTTTTATCCCTCTTAAAGTAGTTTTTAAGGCTAAGGGTTTCAAATTCACCAAATTCTAGGTCTCAAATAACCGCCAAAACAATGTTCTATAATTACATTCACCCTAGAAAGTGTTAGTTTACTACTTTCATTACTAGGAATCAATACCCAATAATTCCTATAAACCTAGCCCTAGTTTTCACGAACCTAGGGTTCCTAGCTAGGAACTCACCTTTAGAGACTATCTTTGATTCTGCGTGTTAGGGAATCGAATAAGGAAAGGAAAGAGCTAGAACTCATACCTTGGAAAAGAGAAACTTCTTAGCCCTTAGAAAATCATCATTCTGTACTCAAAGTTCGTGCCTCGAAATAATGGGGTGAAAAACCCCAAAATTTTAACTTAAACTAACTTTCTGCTTCGCGTTGTCCGCTGCAGCGGTATTCTTCCACTGTAGTGGTCCCTCTACGGTGAAGGATCCTTCGCCACGGTGACCCTGCTGTTTGGGAATTTGAATCAACTCATCACGTCAATTGATAAAACAATCTCTTATTCTAAAAAATATGCTAGACCCTCAAAATTTTGAATTCTTACGTCAATGTCATCGAGGCTCTATAACGATTGGATGGGTCACTACAGAATGTGTGGAAGTTAGATGCATAGTTAAGGGTATAAGTGGGAGATTGTTGGGGTATATATCATTAACCAAGCATTTAGATATGGTATATTCTAAAAATTATCATGATTAAAAATGAAAAAGGGAGATTGTTGGGATATATTATATTCTTGAATTTAGTTATAGTATTTGTTTTAGAATAATTATTTATTCAATTTTAATAAAGATTTAAATATATCATATATTCATCTAAGTTTGCTTTATTTATATAGAAGATGATTTAGTGTATATAGTGTAGCTTATACATAGAAGATTAAATCATCGATTCTTATAAGTATAAGATTTATGTTCAAAATCTTAAAGAAAATTGAACAAACACATCAGTATGGTTGTAGCACAAGATTAAATATAATTTTTTTAATTATGAAAATTGTATAGTTCCAACTTCTTCTACTACAACATTTTGTTGTGTATTAGATCGATAAAGTATAGATAAGTATTTTATATTGACTTAATAAAATGAATCTTCTAGTCGATTAAATGTACTTATACTCTTGATCTAGACATAATTATTATTAGTTGTTTACATTTCTTATAATTTATTAAAAGGTGAGATTCTTTTGTGCACCAATATGCATGGCAATTGGATGATAACAATATACATTAGTGAAGTAATAGTTAGTTGATGGAATTTATATTTCGATCTAGAGATTGATGATACACTTTTGTCAAAGCTTATAAATTTTCATGTGTAAATTATGAAGGTGAATTTATCTGACCTGTGAAATAAATTAAGAAAAAGTATAAAAAAAATAATCAATAAATTAAATTATCAACAACTAAATTGATTTATTAGTATCTTAATATTAACATGGGGACTCAAATATGATTTTGTAAATAAAATTTAAAATTGAACTGAAGAATTCAATTATGAATTTTTAGAGAAATAATTCATAATTTATTATAGTAGAATTAATTTAGATATTGTAAATTAATTCCATAATTGAAAGCCTCGTTAATTAAATTTTATGATTATTATTATGCTTGGATAATTAGAAATTAAATAAAATTCGAATTCTTGGTGGAAAAGGAAGACGTTTTCCCATAATGGATCTTATTCCATAAGATGGCTAAAAATATTTTTCCATGAAACATTCACCCACAGAAATTCCACATATCCTAGTATTGTTCATGTAACATAGCAGAAGACTATGGAACTGGGGGATGAAGCGGAAATTTTTTGCTCGTGCGTGAAGTTCCAATTCACGATCATTGTCATATTTCAAGATGTAAGTATCGATTTTATGTTTGATTAAAATCTATGTTTATGTGTTGTATATATTATATGTAAGTACGATCTTTGTTATTTGTTTCCACTACTAATATATGCGTTCTCGCAGCCCTCGCCATCAACTTTGAAATAACAAAACTCTTTATTCATGTCTATTTATCATCTTCATGTGCATCATTCGTCATGGTTTTAGACATGGATAAGGGTTCTATATCTCTTTTATTGCTTTTCTCTTCACAAACTCTTGTATTTACCTAAATTGACTGAATTTCAGAGAGTTGATTTCTATACTTCGAAATTTCTCTCTCTTCTCCCACACTAGTATTCATCATTGCTTGCTCATGAAATTATTCCTCCTTAACCATACCTACTTCTCCAATCGGTTATTCTAATTCCTTATGAGTTTCATAGAGTTTTGAACTTTCTTAGTATGTTTCATGATTTCAATGTTTTCTAGGTAAGACTTCAAGGATTTGAGATTCAGGGGTAATTTCGATTGACAAAGATATCATTGAGGACTCTATGACTATTCTTTTTTGTATTGTCGAGAGTTTCTCAAGTCCTTTTTTATTTTTAAGAATGAGAATACGAGAGGGACTTTCCCTTTGAAATTCATAGCGCGGAATACATGGCCCTATGTATTATTTTAACAATATTCTATTTTATTTCGAGTGTTTCTTTCAGTGGACCAGTTTCTTGGTTACGGTGACTTGTTTTGAAACATTTAAAACTTACAGGTAGATTTTCAAGTAACATGTAATTGAAAGAGATAACTAGTTGTTAGAGAGTTAAGATCAGGAGCGTTTGAGGTGATCTTGTTCTTGAGTGATAGTCCTTCCTTTGATGTCAATGTTGAATGAGTCTTCTACCTTCTTTTGTTGTAAGAATATTTTTGTTGCTAATAGAGAAGAATTGATTAATTTTTATTTCTCTTCTAACAACTCTCTTTTGGTGAGCAAGGCGGAAAATTATTCCTTCAAAATTTCTCTTCTCTCACCTAGGCTTTGACTTCGATTAGAAGGTTGCTTTAGGAACTCAATTAGTTTGAGTTTTCATCTTTTATACAAAGGATGAATCAATATTTTTTGATTCATTTTGGCAATATTGTTCTATTCTTTCTATGATCAGATTCACGTGTCCTTGATTCATTATTGAGCTAAGTGTTTTCCTTAAGATTTTTGCTTTTTGAATATCTTTTCTTCTAGAAGTTTCTGTAACCCAGTACTTCTTGTAAGTGATAATTTGAGTTTCCTTTGACCCCTTATGTAACGCCCTGAAAGTCCCTAAAATCAGACCCGATGGTTAAAGCAAGAAAAAATAGGAAAATCGGTGTCAGGTCACAGAATGACTCGTCAAGTCACCCGAAGGATCGTTGAGTGACTCGTTAAGGGATTCCAAGCTTGTAAGGAATCTTTGTTAGGGGTTCACCACAGATAGTGTACGACTCGTCATTTGATTCAACGAGTCGTTAGTGTGCCCGTTATGTGTTGAGGAAGTTGCAGGCCAGGAGGCCTAACGAGTTAAGAAATGAGTCGTGGTGTCACTTCATGACTTGTCAAGTGGGTCGTTGTCATGATGACTGATACTAAAGGATGGGATTTCCAATGATGATGATGAATCATCTAGTGGGGTAACAACTCATCGAGTCCATCGTTGGGACTGGCAATATCAGTTTTCCTGCGAAATTAGTAAGGGTATTTTTTTAATTCCGAAGCTTCTAAGCCCTAAACTATGTCCTTTTAAGATCTGAAAGAGGTGTATTAAGAGGGGTTAATCCTATTTGAACCTTTCCGCTCCCATGCATGCAAGTCTAGACCTTTCCATTGAAGATCAAGTCTAGAACCTTCAATTTCTTCTCCAAATCACTTGGGCTTTCAATGACTATGCAATACCCCAAAAGCCCTAAGATTAGACCCCAGGGTTGAAATGGAGAAAATAGGAATTTCTGCACCAGTTCATAGGACGAGTCATCTAGTGACCCGTAAAGTACCCCACGAGTCGTTAAGTGACTCGTGAGGTGTAAGGAAGTTGGCTAAGATTTTGGGGCTTGGGGGTTGACCACAAGACAAGCCACGACTCGTGGTCAGGGAAATGAGTCGTTAGGTTGGTCGTAGTTAAGAAGCCAACATGAATGATTGGATGATTGGCAATGTTCCCAACGACTAGTCACCATGAGTCGTCAAGTACACCACGAGTCATGTTGTCCCTCGTGGTGACTGGCAGAGTGAAGGTTTCTAGTGTTGGCAATGAGAAGCAGGCCACCAGTTGTGATCATAGGAAATGAGTCGTCCAGTCCCTCATTAGGACTGGCAGTATAATTTTCCTACAAATTTATTAAGGGCTTTTCCGTAATTCCTAAGTTCCTAACCCTAAACTACGTCATTTTAAGCATAGATAGGTGTGTTTTAAGAGGGTTTAACCCATTCTAAATCTATCCCTCTCCATGCATGCAAGCCTAGAAGTTCCTAAGGGTGATCAAGCCAAGAATTCATCAAGTTCTTCCCCAATTCCTTTGGGCATTCAAGAAGGGTGTGAAATCAGAAGTACCCAAGTATGTGGGGTTATGAATGGGTGTATTCACCCACTCCCATTGCCCAATTCCTTCTCAAATTCATGGAAATTCTAAGTTGATGAATCTAAGGGGTTTTAATCCAACTTGTGAATTCTCTAAGTATCTATCATGGGTATACTCTATTCATGTTTTTAATGTTGAATTAAGATTTATGGGCATGTTTTATAATGTTTTAAATTATAATTCATATTTTCAAAGTCTTACAATTATAATGCCCAATTATGAAAGTTCATGAAAGGTTAGGATTATGATCTATGTTTTCAAGTATGATGAGATGTATATGATGAAAGTATGATTTTAAATTACCCATGTTTACATCGATGATTTTGACTATCTAAAGTATGTATAAGCTTGGGCAAGTCCATATGATCAAGTATGTTCATGATTTACTTCAATTTCATGTTATTAGCTTACCACAAGGTTTTGGAGTCTAGACTCCCACTTTTCAGCTTGTGGTATGGTTTGAGACAAGATTCCTCATGTTATGTTTTCAGATTATGCATGTATGATTATGTTTCAGCTTCATCGCAAGACGATGGTTCAACTTCATTGAAAAATGATGGTGAGCATATACATGTTTTTGGGAGTAGTGTCTAGCACCGAGTAGGATAAGGGTTTAATCAACCTTATGCCTCAGAACTACGTGTCAATGTCAGTATGTTCAGATTGTTTAGGACCTCCCTTGTGAGCTTTCCCTTCCCCCAAGGGGCCTTCAGCTTGATATCGATATTATGGTAGCACCCTTAGCCCTGACAAGGCTTTGGACGGCTCTGCCCACTTGAGTGTGATAGTCGAGACCACGTAAGCTCTATCGTGGTAATGTCAGTTATATGAAGAGTCTCATTGTTCCTCATGATTTTAGTTATGCATGTTCATCAGTCATGATATTATGTTTTTAGCAGGTTTGACCCAATGTTCACCTTTAGTTATGAATAATCAGTTTGAGCTTCGGGTCATTCGATTCAGCTATGGTGTCCAGTTATGTTTAAGTCATGTTTTCAGATACTAGCATGCAAGCCCTACTCTCAAAATCTTATGATGAAATGTTTTATGATATGCATGATTTCTGATTTTACTTACTTATAGTTTTACTTACCTTGCATACTCGTACATTCCACATACTGACCACATACTTTATGTTGTATCATTTCATGATACAAGCTCAAACGTTCAGGTTTAGACCCACCATTAGCCAGATCCTCAAAGTTAGCATCTCTCAATCAGTTGATGAGTCCTCATCCTTCAAGGACCTTTCTTATCAGCTTATGTTAAGTATTTTCAGTTTCAGTCTTTAGTGAGTTAGTTGGGGTCTTGTCCCATCAACTTGTTAGTATGTAGGGGCTTGTCAGACATAGCATGTATTCAGCTTTGGATCACTGTTACGTATTCCATTGTTCGGATGTTATTAGATTTTCAAACTTCCACTATTTCATATGTTAGATTTTCGTATGTATTATGTTGAGCTTTAGATTTCATATTCATTCCATGGGTCGGCTTGGAGCCTCTCGGGGTTCTTTGTCCCGTATCTCAATCTGGACCTATGTTCGGGTCGTAATAAATTTTGTATCAGAACATTAGGTTTTGAAGTGTCCTAGGGTGTCTGAAAGCTACGTTAAAGTAGAGTCTTTTTCATGGGTATGAAGCACGCCACACTTATGACGAAGGGGCTACAAAACATTTTAGGAAAACTTCTCTTCTTTCATGATCTATGTCGTGCAATGAAATGTCTCTCTATCCTTCTAACTCGTGTTATACAAATTTGCAGAATCATGCCTCCTCACCGAGTTAACGGAAGAGATTAAGCATGTAATATGGCTATCAAAAGAATAGGGTAAGGCTCAAACATAGCTAACTAGGATAATTACAATCAAGGTAGGTAAAATAGGATTAAAATATGGTTACCAAAGAAATGCCTATATCACTTTCTAAATCCATCATTCTTATTTTGCTTTGCACACACACCGAGCAAGTTCTAGACGTCAATTTACAAGCATGGAGTATATCAAAAATTCCTTACTCACACAATGGCACAAAATGGTTTAACAATGGAAATCAAGATCATATAAACACATATATTCATATTGCATGCATAACATAATTAAGCTCATTTTTTCAAGTACAAAAGTCAGGTTCCCAAAAGACTAAGTGTTTCTACCTTTTTCATGCATTTTTGAGTGAAATTTAATAAAGTATCAATGATACCTAAAGTGAAGCACCTAGCAGTCATAGGATCCAAGTTTTTGTTCTTCCTAATGGCTAATTTACCCTTAAGACGGTCGTCATCCATCCATCATCGGGCAAAGTCATGACTCAATGACTAAAAATAAAGAAAATAAAAAATCTAGACTCTTTAGTCGGTTCTAACGGACTATCCACCGGAAAAGTACCTAAAACAAAAACCGATGAATCCCAAAATAAAATAAAACTAAAAAATACTACAAACCAAAAAGCATGCATGAAAAATCATAAATCCCCAAAAAAACTAGGCCTACCATGTGCCAATTTAGCAATTAAGGTATGCATGATAATATGAAGTTCACTTCTCCCACCCCACACTTAATTAGTTACACTGTCCCAAGTGCTAAAACAAATAAGCATAAAGTAATAGAATGTAAGAAGAACTCCCTAGGCCTCCACTCCTCGTCATCTATAGGGGTAAGAACAGCTTCCCCCATCAATGTATTTCATGATCAAATTATTTTGTTGTAAATTATGAGCTATCACCTGCACAGTTGAACAAACACATAAAAGCGAAAAATTTATCTTGGATTGCCTCCCAAGTAGCGTCTGATTTAACGTCGCGGTATGACACATGTATCTTGATTACTCAGACTTCATCAAGATACCTGTTGATACTGTGGTTACATCTTGGCCGCTTGTTTCATCACGCTACTCTGTGACACGTCAAAAAATAAAAAAAATAAAAAAATTGGAAATAAAGACTAAAAGTTAAACACAAGCAATTAATCTAATCCTAAACCATATTCCCCGGCAACGGCGCCATTTTTTGATAACTCTCAAACTCACACTTCTTAACAAAGTATGAAACGGACATTGTCAATAAAGAACCCGACAAAGGTTGGGGTCAATCCCACAGAGAATACAGAAGGATGTAGAAGAAAGCTAGTGCTTACGCTTTTTAGTTAATTATTTCCTAAGAGGGGGGATTTGTAAAATTAATAAGTAATTGTGTCGAGAAATTGATTTTTGTTTCCAAATTTATGCAATTAACTAGGGTAAGTGTTCCCTATGACTTCATAACCACAAGGCATTTTATACTAGTGATCTATTCCGATGCTTAGCATGCAATATCGGTAAGTTAATTTCACCTAAATGGTTGGTGCCCTATTTAGATGATTATCACCATGCAACTTGGTCCATCTATGGGTGTATGCTTTACTAACCCTTACCCTTGACATCGGATTAGTTATTCCTGGACAAGGTCAAGCTATTAGATTGGGGTTGATATCCTCAAATCTCTGTTGTTAATCCCTTTTCCCATTCACTACCTCCTTGGTTCGGTAAGTAAGAATAAGGCAAGTTCTAACGTTTGCAACCGTTAAAAATTAATGAAAACAAAGGAAGAAACAATAGATGCATAAAATCTGTTCAAGAATCACTAAGTATTTTACGTATGTGTGTTAATTTGTCATGGTTCCCACAATCCTAGTTGTGGTTGTTTTAGCCTATCATAGTTATAAGTAAATTAATAGATTTCATAAATAAAAGCAAAAATTCATACTTACAACTATGATAGGAAGAACTCACTTGATTAATGCAAAATTCAAAAGAACAACATTACAATCGTATCTCAAACATGTCTTCTAACACGTCTTAAAATTTACTCTAGAAACTTGTTGTGAAACATCAACTCTTGAAGACATTCCAATTTAAAACTCGATAGCTATTACATGAGAATAAAAGGGTATCTATAGTAGTAGATTTATTTTTTCCTTGTTCCTTGATGAATTTGACTTGGGATTTAAATTTCCTTTTCCTAGTTGAAGTAGGAAAGCCAATTTTTTCCATTTTGGGAGCCTTGCGCGTCGCCCATGCCAAAGTCGTGTCTCTATGCTGCGTTTCCAGTTGTGGCAACGGATCACTTAATGACTCGTTGTGCATGGGCACAAGTCATTAGGCCCCTCGCGGTCTTACTCCTTCAAATTTCTAGTGTACTTTACGGTTGGTTCCAATGATCTTCCAACAAGTTGTTTAGTAAACTAACGAATCGTTAGGTCTTTCGTTATCTCCACTGGTTACTTTGTCAATAATTTCTCTCATAGTTTTCATGACTGACTTCACGACTCGTTACCAGATTTAACGAGTCATTCCCTCAACCCGCCAGGTACACTGTTTCTGCATCTTCCAAACTCAACCTTTGCCCATGACTTCATCTTCTTTTTATCTTCATTCCATAAGCCTCAAATACATTCAAATCAATCCTTTTTAGCCCTGAAAACATCTAATCACATGCGTTAGCTAATTTTCAAAAATATATAACATAAACACATGCAACATAATTTGTTCTCAAAACATAGTAAAGTACGGAAAAAATATGTCTATGAAGTGCGTGAGTATGCCCTTCATCATTGGCAATGAGAAGCAGGCTATAAGTTGTGGTCATAGGGAACGATTCGTCCAGTCCCTCGTTGGGACTAGCAGTGTAATTTTCCTGCAAATTTATTAAGAGCTTTTCTGTAATTCCTAAGTTCCTAAGCCCTAAAATACGTCATTTTAAGCTTATATAGGTGTCTTTTAAGAGGGTTTAACTCATTCTAAACCTATCCCTTTCCATGCATGCAAGCCTACAAGTTCCTAAGGGTGATCAAGCCTAGAATTCATCAAGTTATTCCCCAATTCCTTTGGGTATTCAAGAAGGGTGTGAAATCAGAAGTACCTAGGAATGTAGGGTTATGAATGGGTGTATTTCATCCATTCCCATGCTCAATTCCATCTCAAATTCATGGAAATTCTAAGTTGATGAATCTATGGGGTTTTAACCCAACTTGTGAAATCTCTAAGTATCTATCATGGNCCCAACAAACATCTTAGCTCCATAAAAAGTATGTTTTTCCTGCAAAACAACACTAATCATGTTGGTTAGTATAAATTCACACTTCCCTACAATTTACATGCGAATGTGCACACATTGTTGGATAAACAAGGCAAAAGCGATGCATTTGAGTATCAATTGGGCATATAAATATGCCCCAGATCACAGGCAGTCATATTTATACTATAGCTGACAAGGCTACTAACTAACCAACTAAAGTAGGCCCACATGACCAACACACATAATATAACATACATAGGCCCCACACAACCACAACAACCAACAACTGAAAAACTGTAGTCCGCAAGCCTCTAAGAGTAGAATAGTGGTCGGGACAGGGCCCCGACCTACCCAAAAGCTATACAACTGAAAGAGAAATCCTTTCTAACTATCAACCCCGGAGAAAAAGAGTTGAGTGGACTGCTAACTATAGATAATGGCTAAAAAGGTCCTGAACCATGTCTATCCGCACCTGTATGCAAGTATGCAGCGCCCCATAGATAGGCGTCAGTACAATATATACCAAATATGTAAGGCGGTAATGAAAATGACTGAATAGAATAGATAAAAGAACTTAAAGTAATCACTAAGAAGGATAAGAGTTATAACTTGAATAGCCTCAAAACCTAAAGTATAGCTAATAAGTAAGTAATACAAACAAGAACCTTACCTGGTCCTCGTAAGCCTGGAAGGTACAGTCAGCACAGAATAACCCACCTGGGGCCCCCATAAGCCCTGGCAAGTACTATTCAATCTATATACTACTAGTATGGTCAATATGAGTCAACAGGTAACTATAGCCAACCTACCTGGCCTTTGGGTCTGTCACTAAGCCCGTTGGGCTCTTGTAGCTGTGCCTGAGCCCTCTAGGCTCCTGTAATTGCACCCTGAGCACGCAAGGCTCGACGGAGGGTCAGTGATGCCGTTATGGCATAAAAGAAGAAGTCCATTCGTGGATGGACTGTAATATGTCCTTATAGGCCTGAATATAGTCCTGTCAGGCATCATTTAGCTCCTCTAAGCGATCTATAGCCCCATAGGAAATGACACAACTAGTAACCCTGAGGTTGATCGATGAAAGGCTATAATAGGTGGGGTCAGTCCCAAACGAAATAATCAACTTTAATCCTGAAACTATCTGTAGCAGCTAATCACAATATACATGCTTACGACCTACTTACAAGGATGTAGGTCATATTACTATAAGACAGGAATAACATGCCAAAGAGGTTAGCCTTAACATACCTCGAATGCTGATTTTTGTTCACCCAAAAGTCCCAACCTGTAGCCGATAATTCCACTCAATTGTAGCCTCTACGCAGAGAGAATAAGGCTATTTCAATAGTAGGAATTGGAAAATAACAATATCTTTAAAAAATATTAACTATAACTCAACTATGCTTAATTCGGCCAAAACCTCACAAATTCTAGAGAGTTTAGAAGGTAGAAATGCTTACCTGTCACTTGTAGCCGCATAGGGATCAATTAGAAGTGTCTACAACTTTTACTTGGCAAGGTTCCGGTACTCCGAGTGAATTTTCTAGAAATAACTCCCTAGGAACATTTCTCGTAGGCCTAAAACTTGTTATCCAAGATGAATTTGCATTTGGATGGATTTTAGCGGCATAAATCGGTGAGAAACGGATGAAAAGTTTAGAGAAATGTCGTACGGTCGAGTTTTGATAATTGGAAAATTTTCTAATGACTTCAAATTTAAATGCATAACATATATATAGGTGGGGAAGTGGCCTAGGGGGCATGGCATGCCGCCCATTGCACCAGGCAAGAGGCGCGATGCGCCGGCCATGGCACCGAGCTGGCAGCACAGCGTGGTGCCCAGTACGCCTGGCCTCCGGCCTCAGCCTCCTACTCACTCGATGTCGTGCTCGTACACTCACCCCCTGAGCCCTTCCTCGCACATGTCATACTCCAAAACACTCAACATACGTATGCACACATCAGTTAAATGATAAAAACTTACGGGGTGTAACAGGAGTCTTGACTCCAAAACATATCATACGCTGTAGTGGGAGTCTTAACTCAAAAATATATGATAAGTTGATCTTATTAGCCTTGGATAAATCATGAAAATATACTTATCTTGGGTGGGCTTGCCCAAATCTTAAAATCATGCATACTTGAAATAGACTTGATAAGTCAAAATCATACTTTCATACATGGGTAATTTGTAAAAATTCCTTCATACTATAGATCTCATCATACTTGAAATCTTAAATCATAAACTTGACTTTTTATGGAACTGCATAATTGGGCAAAAATTTTTAAAACTTGAAATCATGAATTTATAATCAAAATAGGTAAAAAATCTGCCCATGAATCTTAAAACATACTTTGAAACATAAAGAGAATTAACCCATAAACAAATCATCAATAATTTCATGAAATTGGGGTAAAAGCCCATAAGATCATAAAGTTGAATTAAGATTGTATTTATGAACTTGAGGAGAAATTTGGGCATGAGAGTGAAAGAAAACTCTCATTGGAAGCCCTACATACTTGGGTAAACTGAATTTTAACTCGTCTTTGAAAGTCCAAGAGATTTGGGGAAGAATTGAGGAATTTCAAGCTTGATCTTCAAGGGAAAACCTCTAAACTTGCATGCATGGGAGTTGAATGAATTAAAATAGGTTAAGCTCCCTTAAAACCCTCTTTTAAAATCATAGAACGACGTCATTAAGAAGTTAGGAGTATAGGATTTATGAAAATACCCTAAATGAATTCGTAGGAAAACTTCTCTGTTAGCTGTTACGACTCGTACCACAAGTCGTACAATCCTTCTACGACTCGTGGTATCCTCGCATACTGACCAAGTTTAAAACCTCAAATCCTCTTAATATTTCCACGAATCTTATTACGACCTGTAACTCAATACTACGAACCGTACAATCACCCATACAATCAATCCCTTGATAACCCCAAGGACTTACTACGACTCCTGACCACAGGTCGTACCCATATACTATGACTCGTAGTAGGGACTTGTGGTCTAGGGAACAAGAATCTCTTATCTAATCGACCGATCTTCCTATGACCGGTACTACCAACCTATGACTTGTAGGTTGAGTCGTACTGAAGAAAGATTCCAACATTTCCTGCTGATCATATTTCAAATCTCGAGTCTAGTCTTAGGAACTTTTGGGGTATTACAATATCTCTCCATCCTCAAATGTGGGTTAAACAGTCTAAAAAGCTAGGGAAAGACACTGCAATCCCAAATACTGAACATCTAAAGCTTATAACAGGTGGAGTGACTGACTCCGGATTAAAATACATGACTGAACTGAATTCATGAATCATATATACATGCTAAAACATGAAAGGAACTTAGAGGCATAAACATGACATGAAACTGAGTAGGGTATCTAAAGAGGAAGCTGATACCTCATGTTGAAACTAAGTCGGTAAGGAAAAGATGTGGGTATGTCACGACCCGAACGTACACCCAGATCGTAGACACGGGACAAGGGACCCCGAGATACCCCAAGTCGAACCATGGCTCATGCATACAACTAATCTCATTCAAATAAGCGGAATGATAATCATAAAAACATAGCAAAACATAATCATAGCATAACATTAGAAAATAATAGGCATACACATAAGTTGAATACTACACAAGGTATGAAAGCCCCTACAACATACGATGGGTTGATGGGACAACATCCTTAACTAACCCGAACAATACTGAAACGTCAAATAACATAGAATTCTGTCAACAACTCTCGGAACATGAGGACTCACCAATAAGCTGAGAACGTAAGCTGAGATGGACTAAGGATGAGGATGATCCTGAGATCCGGACCTTGTATCATGAAATGATTAGTATAGAAAGTATGCGATCAGTACGTGGAATGTACCGAGTATGCAAGGTAAGAAAAATAGAAATTTAAAAGTAAAATAAAACTCATAAGTAAACATAGGAGAAGGACATCATGCATATATCATAAACTCCGTAAGTAAACATCAGGCTCAAGGCTTTCAAATCGGTCATAATCATAATCATAAGTAAACATTATCAAAACATAACTTGAGCCAATAACATAAATATATCAATGTATAAAACATACGGAACAATGGGAGGACATTCCATAACAGACACCATCATGGTAGAGCCTTTTATGATGCCCCACGGTCTCGCTCAACTGGGCAGAGCCGACCCTAGTTTTCCAAGCGAGGGTCGTGCATAAGGCGTGACATCACATTTGAGGGGATCATAATCAATACATCATGCCATTTACAAACCCACGGTGGCACGTGGTTATGAGACACCGGCGTAGTCCTTTGAACGCCGGGCTGCTCAGTGCTAGACACAGTTTCCAAAAACATGCATATAGGCTCATACATAAATCAATAAAATCACGCATTATGATTCATTGGCTAAAATATAACATTTATCATCATTGATCCCCTTTAAAATATACTTAGCCAAGAATCAAGGCCCTTTTCATTGGCCAACATCATAAAACAATAAATCATGCAATTCACTTCATAAAATATAAATCATTCTTTAACATATGGGCATTGCCCAATACTTCATCATATTCAATTCTTTCAAGATATGTTCATCAACATGGGTAACTTGAATTCATGCTTTTCCGCCACCAATCAATTAAAAATATTGCATATTCATTATAAATCATAACCTTCATGAACATTCATCAAATGGGTATTTTGGATTTAAAAGCTTGAAACATGATTTTAAAGAGAATTATAATAAAACATGCCCATCATTCGTAATTCAAGAATTACAACTCAATTGAATAATTCCCATAAAGAGAAATCACAATTTCATGCATTTAAGTAAAACCCCACAGACTTGAATAGGAGGATTCATGATTTTAAATTGAGATTTAGTCATGGGTGGGGAAGAATTTCACCCATTCTAAAACCCTACATACCCGGAAATGGTTTAACTCAAAGTTCCTTGAGCACCCATAAAGAAATTGATGGAAACTTGGGGAAGAAGACCATGAATCTCCCAAAAATCTCTCTAAAGTTCTTACATGAGAATGGGCATGCATAAAGGACTTAAATCCTCTTATCACACTCATAAAATATCCAAAACGATGTAGTTTAGGGTCTAAAAGCATGGAAAAGTCAAAAATGCCCTTAAAATTATCTCCCTGAAAAACTATCTCGGAATGACCAACAACCGGCCCAACGGGTCGTGGCAACATACCATGACTCGTGGTATTGAGTCGTCAGGTCCACTACCTCATAACATATCTTAGATCCTTCCCACGACTCTTAAAGACGAGTCATTGCTTCAAACCATGGGTCGTTGAATCGACCGTCGTCAACTTCTTGACCAACCTGACTTCCCTTTCCACGAGCCTCACCATGACTCATGGTGACTTCCAACGAGTCGTGCTCTCCATCCATTGAATGCACTGGAAACCTCAAACCACCAGTAATGACTTGAAACAACGGATCATTCCTCTTCACAATGAATCGTGGAATGCCCCGTTGTTTCTCCCTCAGAATAAGCTCAATCCATCTAATGACTGGTAACAATGACTCGTTGTTCCTCACAACGAGTCATTACACCATCCATTGTCACCATAGCTCCACTGAACCCCCATTCCACGACTGCTTTCAACGACTCATGGTATCCACCCACAAGTCGTTGAGTCTTCCGTTTAGTGATGTTTTGCCAGTTTTCTGAATTTTTCAAATTAAAATCCTAGGTGTATTCTTAGGCCTTTCCGGGGTATTACAATATCTCCCCCTTGGAAACATTCATCCTCGAATGTAGGAAACAAGCAGCAAATAGAAACATACAAATTATCATAGCTATATACTGATCATTTTAACTGAAATTTTCACGGAATGACTACCTCCAAATCAAACCACATAGCTGAAATGATCTCATGCTTCACATACGCATTCATACACGTAAAAGAAACTCGAACAAATGAACTGAACATGAAAACAAAATGGGATCATAGGGTAGAACTGATACCTTAAGTTGGAACCGAGCCGGTAGAGAACAAATGTGGATATCTAGCCATCATGTCCGCTTTTGCTTCCCACGTAGCTCCCTCAACGTGCTGATTTCTCCATAAAACCTTAACTGAAGCTATGTCTTTGTTTTTCATCTTCCGAACTTGACAATCTAAGATTTCAAGGGGGATTTCTTCATAACTGAGGCTGTCTTTTACCCCAATGCTGTCTACCGGAACTGCCAAGGCTGGATAACCTAAGCACTTTTTTGAAAGTGACACATGAAAGACGGGATGACTGAGGCTAATTCTAAAGGAAAGTCCAACTCATATGCAACCTTACCAACTCTCCTCGTAACTCGGTAAGGACAAATGTAGCGGGCACTGAGTTTCCCTTTCTTTCCGAACCGCATGACTCCCTTCATGGGAGATACCTTTAAAAATACCCAGTCGTCCATATTAAACTCCAGATCCCTTCTCCTCACATCAGCATATGATTTATGACGACTCTAAGCGATTTTTAACCGGTCCCTTATCATCTGAACCTTCACCATTGCCTCGTGAACTGAATCTAGTCCTATCGTAGCTGCCTCGCCAACCTCAAACCATCCGACGGGAGATCTACACCTTCGCCCGTAAATAGCCTCGAACGGTGCCATATGGATGCTAGAGTGATAACTATTATTTTAGGAAAACTCGATCAAGGGAAATTATCATCCCAACTACCTTTGAAATCCATAACACATGTCCTCAACATATCCTCGATGGTGAGAATAGTTCGTTCTGTCTGGCCGTCTGTTTGCGGGTGGAAGGCTGTACTGAGCTTAACCTGCGTCCCATGTCCTTTTTGAAAAGAACGGCAGAACTGAGAGGTAAACTAAGTACCTCGCTCAGAAATAATAGACAAGGGAACTCCATGAAGTCGAACCAACTCCCGAATATAAAACATAGCATAATCATCCGCTGAATCCATTGTCTTGACTAGTAGGAAGTGTGCATCCTTAGTTAACCTGTCAACCACCACCCAAATGGAGTCATATTGTCGGCAAGTACGGGGTAGACCTGTAATGAATATTTATTTACTCCCACTTCTAAGTGGGAATGCTGATATCCTGGAGTACGCCTCCCGACCTTTGGTGCTCGACTTTCACTTGCTGGAAGTTTGGACATTTTGCTACGAACTCTGCAATATCTTTCTTCATACCATCCCACCAATAGATTTCTCGCAAGTCTCAATACATCTTTGTGGATCCTAGATGAATGGAATATCGGGTACCATGTGCCTTATGCAATATCCGAACTCTCAAATATCGACGTTTGGAACACATAGTCGACCCTGGTATCACAGCACACCATCTCCCCCTCTTTTCCTCCCTCTCCCTCGCATGAGCCGCCTCCATCTGCTGGGCGTACAACACTATATGAGGAAATTCCATATCCTAGTGGAGCATAGCAGTCTTGCAATCCTTGTCTGAATAACCAGCCACACCCTGAATGAATCGCCTCACCCGCACCCTCTGATCCATCACTAACTCTACGGTGTACTTTGCCAAATGAGTGAACTCAAGCAAATTCTCTAGCATTGTCATCTTTCCTTGCTTGAGGTTTACAAACTCCGATGCTTTCAACTCTCTCATCTCCCGAGGGAAGAACTTGTCAAGAAAGGCCATGTGGAACTCATCCCAGCTGATAAGGCTCGCCCGCTGCCCTGCTGTCCTTCCATTGCTTGTACCAAATATGAGCGACCTCCTTTAGCTGATAAGAGGCCAAGTGAACACACTCCCCATTTGTCATCTCCATAGCCTGAGTGACCTTCAAGATCCCTTCAATAAACTCGAATGGATCCTCATCCACCTATGATCCCGTGAACTCAAGAGGCTTAATCCTCAAGAAGTCCCTAATCTGAGCCACCACTGCATTGCCATTCTATGGGACCTGCGCAACAGCCTACTGGTTGACCTGAGTGGTCAAGGCTTGCGCCAACATCTTAATAGCCGTCTGAAACTCAGCGTGGACAGCTGGCTCTAGTGCTTGGGGCTCCTGAACAGGTGGGGCTTGCTGATGCCCATGGTCATTGCTACCTCCGTGGACTTCATCATTTCCATTCCTCCTTCCGTGCATTCTTCTAGGAGCCATAGTTCTACAATCACAAATCGTATGAATTAGAAGGATGGAAAGGTTTTTCATCGCACGACATAGAATAATGAAAGAAGGGAACATTTTCTAAACGTCTAGTAGCCTCTCCGTCATAAGTGTGACGCGTTTCACACCCATGAAAAAGACTCTACTTAACGCGGCTTTCAGAAACCCTAGGACACATCAAATCTATTGCATTGATACAAAGTTTGTCACGATTCGAACGTACACCTGGATCATAGACACGGGACAATGGACCCCAAGAGACCCCAAGTCGACCCATGACTCATGCATACAACTCATCTCATTCAAATAAGCGGAATGAAAATCATAAAAACATAGCAGAATGTAATCATACGATAACATTAGAACATACTGGACGTTCACATAAGTTGAATACTACACATAGTCTGAAAGCCTCTACAACATACGATGGGTTGATAGGACAACATCCCCAACTAACCTAAACAATAATGAAACGTCAAATAACATAAAAGTCTATCAACAGCCCTCGGAACACGAGGACTCACCAATAAGATGAGAACGTAAGCTGAGATGGACTAAGGATGAGGATGAGCAAGAGATCCGAACCCTGTGTCATGAAACGATACAACATAAAAAGTATGCGGTCAGTACATGGAATGTAGTGAGTATGCAAGGTAAGAAAAATGGACATTTCAAAGTAAATTAAAACTCATAAGTAAATGTAGGAGAAGAACATCATGCATATATCAAAACTCCATAAGAAAACATCAGGCTCAAGGCTTTCAAATCGTTCATAAAGCGTTCATAATCATAATCGTAAGTAAACATTATCAAAACTTAACTTGATCAAATAACATAAATATATCAATGCATAAAACATGCGGAACAATGGGAGGACTCGTCATAACCGACACCATCATGGTAAAGCCTTTCATGATGCCCCACTGTCTCGCTCAAGTGGGCAGAGTCGACCCTGGTTTGCCAGGCGAGGGTCGTGCATAAGGCGTGATATCACATTTGAGGGGATCATTATCAATACATCATGTCAGTTAAGAACCCATGGTCGCACGTGGTTATGAGAAACCGGTGTAGTCCTTTGAATGTCGGGCTACTCGGTGCTAGACACGACTCCCAAAACATGCATACCGGATCATACATAAATAAATAACATCATGCATTATTAACCATTGGCTATAATATAACATTTATGATCATTGATCCCCTTTAAAACATACTTTTCCAAGAATCAAGGCCTTTTTCATCGGCCAACATCATAAATTGATAACTCATGCAATTCACTTCATAAACCATAAATCATTCTTTAACATGTGGGCATTGCCCAATATTTCATCATATGTAATTCTTTCAAAATATGCTCATAAACACGGGTAACTTGAATTCATGTTTTTCTATCATCAATCAATTCAAAATATTACATATTCATTATAAATCATAACTTTCATGAACTTTCATCAAATGGGCATTTTGGATTTAAAAGCTTGAAACGTGATTTTAAAGAGAATAACAATAAAACCTGTCAATAATTCATAATTCAAGAATTACAACTCAATTAAATCATACCCATAAAGATAAATCACAATTTCATGCATTTGAGTAAAACGCCATAGACTTGAATAGGAGGATTCATAATTTTAAATTGAGATTTGGGAATGGGTGGGGAAGAATTTCACCCATTCTAAAACCCTACATACCTAGAAATGGTTGGACTCAAAGCTCCTTGAACACCCATAAAGAAATTAATGGAAAATTGGGGAAGAAGACCTTGAATCTCCCAAAAATATCTCTAAAGTTCTTCCATGAGAATGGGCATGCATAAAGGACTTAAATCCTCTTATCACACTCATAAAATATCCAAAACGACATAGTTTAGGTTCTAAAAGCGTGGAAAATTTGGAAATTCCCTTAAAATTATTTCCCTGAAAAACTATCCCGGAAAGACCAACGACCGACCCAACGGGTCTTGGCAACATACCACGACTGGTGGTATCGAGTCTTCAGGTCCACTACCTCATAACATATCTCATATCCTTCCCACGACTCGTCAAGATGAGTCGTTGCTTTAAACTACGGGTCGTTGAATCGACCGTCATCAACTTCTTGACCAACCTGACTTCCCTTTCCACGAGCCTCACCACGACTCGTGGTGCCTTCCAATAAGTCATTGTCTCCATCCATTGAATGCATTGGAAACCTCAAACCACAAGGACCGACTTGAAACAACAGTATCATTCCTCCTCACCACGAATCGTGGGATGCCCCATTATTTCTCCCTCTGCCTAAGCTCAGTCCTTTTAACGACTGGTAACAACGACTTGTTGTTCCTGACAATGAGTCATTACACTGTTCGTTGTCACCATAGCTCCCCCGAACCCCCATTCCAAGACTTCTTTCAACGACTCATGGTATCCACCCACGAGTTGTTGAGTCGCCTATTCTATGATGTTTTTGCCAGTTTTCTGCAGTTTTCAAATTAAACTCCTGGGTCTATTCTTAGGCCTTTCCGGGGTATTACAGGGTATTTAGCCTTCATATTTTCTTTTGCTTCCCATGTAGCTCCCTCAACAAGCGGATTCCTCCACAAGACTTTCATTGAAGCTAGTTCTTTATTTCTCAACTTACGAACCTAACGATCAAGGATCTAGTTGGGAACCTCCTCATAGACATGGATATCTTTTACAACTATGCTCTCCATCGGAACAACCAAGGTCGAGTGACCAATGCACTTCTTTAATAGAGATACATAGAAAACTTGATGCATCGAAGCTGACTCCGCTGGCAACTCCAGCTCATAGGCTACCATGCCAACACGTCTCACAATCCTGTATGGACCAACATATCAGGGACTAAGCTTCCCTTTCTTCCCAAACCTTATCACTCCCTTCATCGGAGACGCCTTCAAGAACACCCAATCATCAACTTCAGACTCAAGTTCTCTCGGCCTAACATCTGTATATGACTTTTAACGACTCTGAGTTGTTTTCAACCTTTCCCTACTTAGATGAACTTTCTCCATGACCTCCTGAATTGAATCTAGCCTTATCAGCATAGCCTCACCAACTTCGAACCATAAAATAGGTGACCTACATCTTTGCCCATAGAGAGCCTCAAATAGAGCTATCTGAATATTGGAGTGGTAACTATTATTGTAAGAAAACTCGATGAAAGGTAAATAATCATCCCAACTACCCTTTAAGTCAATCACACATGATCTCAACATATCCTCAAGAGTCTGAATGGTCCGCTCGGCTTGTCCATCTATTTGTAGGTGAAAAGACGTTCTAAGATTGACTTGAGTACCAAGTCCCATCTGGATCGACCTCCAAAACTGAGAGGTGAATGGAGTACCTCTGTCTGAAATGATGGAAAAAGGAATCCGTGCAACCGAAAAAACTCTCAAATGTATAATTTAGCATAGTCCTCAGTTGAATCAATAGTTTTGACTGGTAGGAAATTTTCTACCTTGGTCAATCTGTCTACAACCACCCAAATAGAGTCATACTGTTGGCGGGTATGAGAAAATCCTGTGATGAAGTCCATATTGATTTCCTTCCACTTCCAAGTAGGGACACTGATGTCCTGTAGCGTACCTCCAGGTCTCTAAATCTCAACTTTCACTTGTTGATAGTTTGGACACTTAGCCACAAACTCTACTATGTCCTTCTTCATGTAATTCCACCAATAGACTTTCGTAGGTCACATTACATTTTGGTGGTACCTGGGTGGATGGATTACTGAGAACCATGAGCCTCACCCAACATCTTCTCTCTCAAGTCATCAACACCCGAAACACATAAATGACCCTGATAATGAAGTACGCCATCTCCCCTTTGGGAGAAGACCTCCACCTTCTGATTCCGAATCGCTTACTTCAATTTCACTAATATAGGATCCTCCTCTTGCATAGCTATGAACTCGGTCACCAATGAAGATTTTGACCAATTCTAAACAATGACACCACCATCTGTCGAGTCAACTAGGCGAACCCCTAACTATTCAAGCCAATGTACATCATTCACCAACTCTTTCCTTCCATCTTCCACATGATACATACACTCCATTGACAGTCTGCTTAGGGAATCTGCCATTACATTAGCGTTGCCCCAATGATAAAGGACACTCACGTCGTAGTCCCTGAGAATCTCTAGCCATCTCCTTTGTCGCAAATTCAGGTCCTTTTGGGTGAACATATACTGAAGGATCTTATGATCAGTGAACACATCCAGATGCACCCCATACAAGTAGTGTCTCCAAATCATCAATGCAAACACCACCGTAGCCAATTCTAGGTCATGCATCGGCCAATTCTTCTTATGAGTCTTAAGTTGTCTAGAGGCATATGCAATGACCTTACCATGCTGCATAAACACACAACCAAGACCTACCCTCGAAGCATCACAATATACAACGAATCCATCCGTGCCCTCGAGTAAGGTCAATATAAAGGTTGAAGTGAGTAGAGTCTTTAGCTCCTCAAAACTCTTCTTACATGCATTCGACCACTAAATTTGACTTTCTTCTAGATCAACTTTGTCAATGATGCTGCAATGGACGAAAATCCTTCAACAAACCTTCTATAGTAGCCAGCTAAACTCAAGAAGCTCCTGATATCTGAAGGATTAACTAGTCTAGGACAATTATTCACTGCCTCTATCTTTTGAGAGTCCATCTGAACACCCTTACTAGACACCACATGCCCCAAAAATGCTACTGAGTTCAACCAAAACTCACACTTGCTGAATTTAGCAAACAACTGGAAATCCTTGAGAGTCTTTAGCATAATCCTCAAATGAGCGGCATGCTCCTCCCCGCTCTGAAGTATAAGAGAATATCGTCTATGAAGATAATCATGAATACATGTAAATACTACTTGAATACCTTGTTTATCAAGTCATGAAAGCTTCAGGAGCATTCGTTAGTACAAAAGACATAACTACAAACTCATAGTGACTATACCGAGTCCTGAAAGCTGTCTTCGGAATGTTATTCTCTCTAACTCTGAGCTAATGATATTCGGGCTTGAGGTCTATCTTTGAGAAGAACTTAGCACCTTGAAATTGGTGAAACAAGTCATCAATTTTGGGGAGGGGATATGACCTTGTTCAATTGCCGATAATCAATGCACATTCTACGAGAACCATCCTTCTTCCGAATAAAGAGAACTAGTGCACCCCATGGAGACTTGTTAGGTCTGATGAATCCCTTATCTAGAAGATCTTTCAACTATTCTTTCAACTCCTTTAGCTTAACTAGTTATTCTGTAAGGAGGAATGGATATAGGTTGCATCTCAGGAAAAAGGTCGATACCAAAGTTGATATATCGCTCGGGAGGGACTCTTGATAGATCATCGGGAAATACTTTGAGATACTCACACAATATAGGTACTGACTAAAGAGTCAGGGTCTCGGAAGATGCATCCTTAACCCAAACTAGATGATACAAACAACCTTAGAATCATCTTCTTGGCCTTAAGATAGGAAACAAAGCGACCAACAGGAACAACTGAACTACCTTCCATTCTAGAACTGGATCACCCAGAAATCGGAACTCTACTATACGGGTTCTACAATTCACTGAGGCATAACATGCATGAAACCAATCCATACTGAAGATAAAATCAAAATGGTCATATCTAACTCTATTAGATCAGTTGAGGTGACTTTTTGAAGGATTGTGACAAGGAAATTTCAGTATTCCCATCGAGCTATAACTGAGTCGCCGACTGGAGAAGAGACTAAGAAGGGTTCTGATAGGGTCTCGGGACTGACTCAAAAACTAAGAGAAATGTAGGGAGTCAAAAAAGATAAGATAGCCCCTCGATCTAACAATTCATATACATCAAGATGAAATACTCGTAACATACCAGTGACCACATCTAGAGAGACCTCCTACTCTTGACGAGATGAGAGGGCAGAAAATCTGTTCTGACGCTGACCACCACTTAAACTAGCGGATGCACCCTATTGAGCTAAGCATGCTGGTGGAGCTGCTGAACTAGTGGCTGGGTCACGGCCCCTACTATGGCCCTTTCTGGCTAAAGTTCAGTCTTTAAGCTGGTGTCTAGGCTTCCCGCACCCGAAATATGCACCAAAACCTACTAAGCACTCTTTGGTGTTCCTCCTACCATACCTACCGCAAATTGGAATGATGGGCTCCACTAACATGCTCCCCTAACCTCCATAGCCTGATGCCCACCTCTCTAATCATGCCTCTGCTGGTTGATGATGGTACTGGGACTGATGACCTATGGTGGGACTGCTGACAGGGTCCTCCACCGGACCTCTATTGAAACTTTTCGTAACTCCCTGTCCTTGCCCTCTTAGCCTCTCTCTCCTTCTCCCTCATCTGATCCGCCTCTATTTGTTGAACGTATACGACCAATCGTGAGAAGTCCAGATCACTGTTCATCATAGCTTCCTACACTCCTAGGCCAGCGAGTCTGATATTCTATTCAAAAACTTGCTCATACGAGCCCTTTGATCCGACACCATCTCCGGCGCATACTTGGACAGCCGGGTAAACTCCACGGCATAATCCTAGACAGTCCTGTGATACTACTTCAAATTGATGAACTCCACCACCTTCGCCTCCATCAACTCCCTAGGGAAAAAACTATCCAGGAAAGAAGTCACAAACTCGTCCCAACTCACGGGAACTGCTCCCATTGCCCTACCATCCTTCCATTGATGAAACCATATGTAAGCAACCCCTTCAACTAATAGGAGGCTAAATCCTCACTCTCCTCTCCAGCACCCCCATAATTTGGGTGACCTTCCACACCTGCTAGATGAACTCATGAGGGTCCTCATCCACCTTCAACCACAGAAACTCCGGCAGATTCATCCGGAGGAAGTCTAAAACTCTGGCCCCCACTGCATTTCCATTTTGCGGAACATGAGCCACCACCTGTTGGTTGAACTGAGCGGTCATCACTTGTACCAACATCTAAAATACTACTCTAAACTTGGCATGACTGACCTTCTCTGGCATAGGATCTGTTGGTGTTGGTCGAGCTTGCTGATGCCTATCTCCATTTCCATTGTTATGGCCATTCCTATTGTTATTCCATCTTTCATTCACTCAACATGGAGGCATATTTCTGCAATCGCATATAACATGAGTAAGAAGGATAGAGAGATACTTCATCGCACGACATAGATCATGAAGGAAGGGAAATTTCTTAAAACGTCTTGTAGCCTCTTCCCTATAAGTGTGGCACGCTTCACACCCATGAAAAAAACTATACTCAATGCGGCTTTCAGATACCCTAGGACACTCTAAGCCTTTGCTCTGAGACCAAGTTTGTCATGACCCGAGCTGAGACCCCCGGATTGAGACATGGAAGATAGAACCATGAATGGCTCCAAGTCGATACATGACATGAATATAGCGGGTAAAGAACATACATCAAGAGGAAATTTATAAAAAAATCAAGAATAAGTGGAAATCCAAATACATATCGATCATAACAGAGTCAGCATTGACAAAGCTGAAATTCTACATATTGTCTAATAAGCCTCCAACATGTCTGAAGAGCTGATGGGATAACATCCCTACCTAACTCACTATAGTATGAAAAACTGAAATAACAATATCAAATACTAAGTTGAAGGTCCCCGGAAAATGAGGACTCACCACAATGGGAATTGAACTGGACTAAGCTGTGAGAGACTAGACTAATAGCGAAACTGAGGCTGATCATTTGAACCTATATCATAAAATGATACAGCATAAAGTATGCGGCCGTATTTGGAATATACTGAGTATGCATGGTAAGTGAAACATGTTGAGTAATCATAAATTGAAACATGCATACAAACATAAATCATTAGATCACGAGAGTAAGGACTGCATGTTGAAATCTGAATCAGAATCATGTATAGTCATAAACTGAAAATCATATCTGAATAGAATTATCCAAAGCTAAAATATAAATCATATAGCTTGTCATAACTGAAATCATAAACTAACACTTATAAACTGATCATTGGGTCAAACCTGCTGAAAAATATAATATCACAAGTCAAAACATGCATAACTGAAAACGTGAGGAACAATGGGAGGACTCATCTTAATAGACACCATCGTAATAGAGCTTACATGATGCCCTAATTATCTCGCTCAAGTGGGCAGAGCTGTCCAAAACCTTGGTAGGGCTAAGGACGCTACCATGATATCGATATCAAGTTGAAGGCCCTTTGGCGAGCAGGGAAAACTCTCTTAAGAGGTCTCAAATATAAATATACCTACGTTGGCATGTACTTTGAAACATAAAGGGAATTAACCCATAAAGAAATCATAAAGTATTTCATCAAATTGGGTAAAACCCCATAAGATCATAAACTTGAATTAAGACTTGAATTCATGAACTTGAGGAGAAATTTGGGCATGAGAGTGAAAGGAAACTCTTATTCGAAGCCCTATATACCTAGGTAAGCTGAATCTAAACTCGACTTTGAAAGCCCAAAATATTTGGGGAAGAATTGAGGAATTTCAAGCTTGATCTTCAAGGGAAAACCTCTAAACTTGAATGCATGGGAGTTGAATGAATCAGAATAGGTTAAAATCCCTTAAAACCCTCTTTTTAGAGCTTAAAACAACGTCATTAGGAAGTAGGAGCTTAGGATTTATGAAAATATCCTTAATAAATTCGCATAAAAACTAGGTACGAGTCGTACAATCCTCTTATGACTCGTGGTATCCTCCCGTACTGGCCAAGTCCAAAACCTCAAATCGTTTGAGTATTTCCATGAATCCTATTATGAACCGTAACTCCATACTACGAACCGTACCATAACCCGTACAATTAATACCTTGATAACCCCAAGGACTTACTATGACTCCTGACCACGGGTCGTACCCACATATACGACTTGTAGTAGGGACTCGTGGTCTGGGGAATAAAAATATCTTATCTGATCCACGAGTCTTCCTACGACCCATACCACCAACCTATGACTGGTAGGTTGAGTCGTACTGAAGAAATTTTCCAACTTTTCCTACTGATCACATGTTAAATCTCAAGTCTAGTCTTAGAAACTTTCAAGGTATTACAATATCTCACCCTTGGGAATGTTCTTCCTTGAAAGTGGGTTAAACACACCAAAAAGATGGGGAAAGAAACTGCAATCCAAAATACTAAACATCTGAAGCTGAAAACTGATGAAGTAACTGACTTCGGATTGAAATACATGACTGAACTGAATTCATGAATCATACATACATGCTAAAACATGAAATGAACTGAGAGGAATAAAATGGACACGAAATTAAGTAGGGTATTTAAAGAGGAAGCTGATACCTTATGCTGAAACTGAGCCGATAGGGAAAAGATGCGGGTATTTAGCCTTCAAATATGCTTCGACTTCCATCGTAGCTCCCTTAACAAGTTGACTCCTCCACAAGACTTTCACTGAAGCTACTTCTTTGTTTCTCAACATACAAACCTAAAGATCAAGGATCTCAATGGGAACCTCCTCATAGATAAGTCTAGCTTTTACACCTATGCTCTCCATCGGAACAACCAAGGACGGGTCACTAATGCACTTCTTTAATTGAGATACATGGAAAACTGGATGCACCGAAGCTAACTCCGCTAGCAGCTCTAACTCATAAGCTACCTTGCCAACATGTCTCACAATCCTATATGGACCAACATATCGGGGACTAATCTTCCCTTAATTCCCGAACCTCATTACTTCCTTCATGCGAGACACCTTCAAGAACACCCAATCATCAACTTCAAACTCAAGTTCTCTCCACCTAACATTCGTATATGACTTCTGACGACTCTGAGCTATTTTCAGTGTTTCCCTATTAAGCTGAACATCCTCTATGGCCTCATGAAATAAATATGACCCTATCTATGTAGATTCACCTACTTCGAACCATTCAATGTTACTAATTCATGGTTTGACTTCATTTTTACTTACTTATTACTAGCCTTAATGTTAGCATGATTTTGAGTTGAACACTCTATTATTTAAAAGCTGATCGGCAAGGTTATATCATAATGCTAGTATCATTTGAGTATGAATTCTAGCATGAGTGCCTTAAACAAAAGTCAATACTTTCAACTTGTCAGTATACTTAGTATTTTCAGAAATATCACTTATTAGTTATCAGTACTATTAGACTTTTCAGTATCATTTAGTTTATCAGGTCCTTTAGACTTTCTGGGCACTTCTAGATAATTAGTCCTGATTTAGTCTTAGGACATTAATTTAAAGCTATCAGTCTTGTACAGTTTCATACATCAATATCTATTTATGTGTCTTCAGTTGGGAGTAGTACTTAGCACCGAGTAGATCGGGGTTCAGCACATCTAGGTTCCTAGAACTATGTGCCACCATAGAATTTGACCCGAATGGGTTTTATAGTCAGTGATCATACAGCCAGAACTGTACCCTGGTAAGATATGGTGGGCCCTATTGATTGGGAGTAAACATTGAACTCTACGTCTAGCCCATGCGGTTACATATTTGTTTATAGACACTCCCATAGTACAGTATAGTAAGAGTCCTTAGTCCAGTCTGTTCCATTAAATTTCAGGATACACTTATGACTTTAATTTTGTATATCAATTCATATTGTATTCTAAGATATGTCATATTAATTATAGTGTTCATGATTTCTGATAGAGTTTTTGCATATTATTTCAGTTCAATTTATGAGTTATCAGTATATGTATATTATATTTACATCTCACATACTCAGTACATTCCAAGTACTGATCTCATATTTCTATGTGCTATATTGTTTTATGTTATAGGCTCAGGTACCCTGCCTCAGCAACACAGTTAGTTTCTCCTGATGATTTTCATAATTTGACAGTGGTAAATCCTCATCTTTTGAGGGCCAGAGGTTTGATGTGAGCTTTTGATTTTCTAGCCTTTTAGACTTTAGATTTAGCTTGGGGCTTGTCCCAGCAACTCATATTTTAATAGAGGCTTATGGACAGATAGTCAATTAGTATGTCAGATTGATGTTTTAATTTTAAGATTCCATATGTATTTATTTAACTTAGATTATTTTATTACTCTGAACTAGTTGACGTATTATTTCAGTTACGTTTCTACTCAGTTTATTTAAAACTCAAATCATAGCAGTGTTATGCCATGCCATGGATTTTCTTGGGTTCAATTGTGATCCTAAGTACCATATCACGTCCAGGGTGTAAACTCGATCGTGATATATACAATAATCAATAGCCCCTCTGAAGTAGTGTTTTACTCTTTATCGATTCACCAGGACCAAATTACACCTCACAATAAAGTATAAAACAATTGTTGTCAAATATAGTAAATCAACTAGGTTAGGGTCGATCCCATAGGGAATATGATAGAAATAATATGTTAATTGTCATGATCGGAGTTTGTACCCTAGACATGGAACAATACTTAGGATGACAAGTGACTCTATAATTCCTCAAAATCCCTAAGATCAGACTCGAGATCTGAAACGGAGAAAATAAGATTTTTTGCTCAAGGTCACAAGACGAGTCATCCAGTGACCCGTGAGGTGAACCATGAGTCGTTAAGTGACTCGTGAGGAGGAGGGTGGACTTGGTTGGATTTTTTGGATTAGGGGTTGACCAAAGTTGAGGCAAAGAGTCGTGGTCAGGACCAAGAGTCGTCAAGTAACTCGTGGCCAGAGGTTTGCATGAAGTGGAAAATTTGGGCAATGTTGGGCACGACTTGGTCACCACGAGTCATTAGGTACGCTATAAGTCGCAGTGTCCCTCGTGGTGACCATTAGAGGTATGATTTCAGTATTGGCCACGAGAAGCAAACCAAGATTTGTGGTGTTGAGGAAGAATCGTCCAGTCCCTCATTGGGACTTGTAGTGAGTATTTTCCTACAAATATAGTAAGGGCTTTTTCATAATTTAAAAGTTCCTAAAGCCTAAACTATGTCTTTTTAAGCTCAGTAGGAATGCTTTAAGAGGGTTTAGCTCATTCTAAATCACTCCTCTCCTAGAATGCAAGACTAGAAGGTTCCTAGTGATCAAGTCTAAATCCATCGATTCTCCTTCAGTTTCCTTTGGGCATTCAAGAATGAGTGAAAGATCAACTTACCCAGGTATGTGAGGCTACGAATGAGAGTTCGTTTCACTCTCATGCTCAAAATTCTTCTCCATTTCATGAATCTCATTTCTAGATTTAAGTTTTATGACCTTATGGGGTTTATCTCAATTCTTGTGAAATCCTCTATGATCTATCCATGGGTTAATTCCCTTCATGTATCAAATCATGTTTTATGATCTATGGCAGATTTTTATAACTATTTTTGACTACTTAWCTATAGTTTTAAMTTTAATTGAATTATKYCCAATTATGCATGCTTCATGAAAAGTCARSTTAAGATTCWATTATGATTTGATCTTATTAAGTCTAAATTACAATTTATGATTTATGTTATGAATTCTMTTCAAGTACTCATCATGARTTTATGAATATCAAGTATAYACATATTTTACAAGTATGCATGAATTTCATGATCTATGGATTTATGACTCTTGGCCAACGCATGGGCCCTTATTCATGGAAAATCATGTATTTCAAGTATGATCAAGTATGTTATGATGTAATTGGCCATGAACTTCATGAATGATTTATGATTATGATATGAGCCTCATGTGCATGTTTTTCGGAGCAGTGTCTAGCACCGAGTAGACCCGGTATTTAGGTAAACCCCATGGCCTCAGAACTACATGCCACTGTAGGTTTATATATACAAATATTAATGTTATTGGATCCTTGTGATATCACATAATGCACATCTCTTGCCTTGCAAGCCTGGGGAGGCTCTGCCCACTTGAGCGAGATAGTTGGGGCATCATGTAAGCTCTATCATGATGGTGTAGGTTATGACGAGTCCTCCCATTATTCCTCATAATTTATGCATGGTTATGTTATGTTACTTTGGCTCAAGTTATGTTTTATAAAGTTTTCGCTTATGGTTATGATTATTATTGGTTTGCGAATGGTTTGAACACCTTGAGCCCTTATGTTTACATTATGATATTTACTTTATGATCTGTGCTACTCTTATGAACCCTTACGTATTTTAACTGTTTGTTTTACTTACCTTGCATACTCAGTACATTCCAAGTACTGACCGCATACTCTGATATAGGCTCTGACATTTAGGTTCAGCCCCGCCAATAGCCAATTTTCAGAGTTTGCATCCCTCAGCCAGTGTTGGTAAGTCCTCATCCTTCGAGGAAATTAAGTTATCTGTAGTTATGTTCTTTCAATTACAAACTTTTATTGAGCTAGTTGGGGATGTTGTCCCATCAGCTCATCATTAATGTTAGAGGAAATTCAGACATTGTGTAGAAATCAGCTTGTCATTTTTAATTTGGTATTAGCTTGATATGTATGCAGACTTCCACTATTATGTATGTTAGACTTTCGCTTATTTATGTTCATGTCATGGGTCGACTTGCAGCCTCTCGGGTTCTTTGTCCCGTGTCTCTATATGTGCCTATGTTCGGATTGTGACAAACTTCGTATCAGAGCATTAGGTTTTGAAGTGTCCTAGGGTGTTTGAAAGACACGTTAAGTAGTGTATTTTTCATGGGTGTGAAGCGTGCCACACTTATGATGAGGAGGCTTTGAGACGTTTAGGAAATGTTCCCTTCTTTCATGATCTATGTCATGTGATGAAATGTCTTTCTATCCTTCTAACTCGTGCTATACGTGTTTGCAAAATCCTGCCTCCTTTCCGAGTTAATGGAAGAAGAAACGAAAATGGAAATGGCCACGAGAATGACAATGGGGATAGGCACCAGCAGGCCCCACCATCCCCCGAGGATCATGTATCCGAGCAGGTTGCCCACGCAGAGTTCAGGGTAGCCATGCAGATGCTAGCTCAGGCTTTGAGCGACCAAGTCAAACAACAGGTGGTAGAGCATGTCCCTCAGAATGAGAATGCAGTGGTGATGAGAGTCAGAGATTTACTGAGGATGAACCCTCTGGAGTTCTTTGGATCAAAGTTTGATGAGGATCCACATGAGTTTATTGATGAAGTTTTGAAGATCACGCAGATCATAGGGGTGATTAGGGAGGAGTGCGCAGATTTAGCCTCATTTCAGTTGAAAGGGGTTACGCAAATCTGGTTCAGGCAATGAAAGGATAGTAGGATAGTTGGAGCAAACTACATTGGTTGGGATGAGTTCCATACCATATTTCTGGATCGGTTCTTCCCTCAAGAGATGAGGGAGGTTAAAGCAATTGAGTTTGTGAACCTAAGGCAGGGTAACATGATAGTCCAGGAGTATGCTTTGAAGTTCACCCTCTTGTCCAAGTACGCACCATAGATGGTGGCTTATCAGAGAGCTCGGGTGAGCCGGCTTGTGCATGGAGTACCGGACTACCTGGTAAAAGATTGTAGGATCACCATGCTTCATCAGGATATTGATTTTCCTTGATTGGTTTTGTACGCCCAACAGATGGAGGTGGTACACCTGATATGAGAGAGGCCAAGAGGGCCAAGACAGACAGTTATGGGTTCTCTCAGCAGAGATTGGGAGGCAGACATCGCCAGTAGTCTCATCAGATGTCATTAGCTCCAGCTCCATCATTTGCTAGTACACCATCCAAATTGTGAGGTGATCAGAGGAGCAGAGCCTTAGGTTCGAGGGGCCAGAGGAGCATGCAGACAGAGAGTACCTTTTCGGCCTGCGGGAAGTGTGGCAAGAATCATGTAGGAGAATGCTTGATGGGATTAGATATCTATTTTGGGTGTGGAAGCTCCAGCCACATACGCCACGAGTGTCCCTTGGCTAGAAAGGGTGGTAGCAGAGGTTGTGCTCAGGCTAATAGTTCACCGGCAGTCGCAGCTCAGCAGGGTGCGTCCACCAGTGCAGGTGGTGGCCAGCGCCAGAACAAGTTTTATGACCTTGCATCCTAATAGGAGTAGGATACTTCACCAGATGTGGTCACCGATATGTTACGAGTATTCCAGTTTGATATATATGTATTGTTAGATCTTGGGACTATTGTGACGCCTTATGTTTCCAGTAGTTTTGGAGTTAGCCCCAAATCCTATCAGAACCCTTCTCAGTCTCTACTCTAGTTGGTGATTCAGTTATAGCTCGACGGGTATATAGCAATTTCCCTGTCACAGTTCTTCGGAAAGTCACCTCAACAGATTTAGTAGAGCTAGCCATGAAAGATTTTGATGTTACCTTTGGTACGGATTGGATATACGCATGTTATGCCATAGTAAATTTTAGGCCCCCTGCAGTAGAGCTCCTATTACCGAGTGATCTAGTCCTAGAGTGGAAGGGTAGTTCAATTGTGCTTGTAGATCGCTTCATTTCCTTCCATAAGGACAGAAAGAAGATTTCTAAGGGTTGCATGTACCATCAAGTTAGGGTTAAGGATGCTACATCCGAAACCTCGACTATCTAGTCAATTCCTGTAGTGTGCGAATATCCAGAAGTGTTTTTAGATGATTTATCGGGAATTCCTCCCGAGCGGGAGATCGATTTTGGTATTGACCTTCTGCCAAATACGCAACCTATATTTATTCCTCCTTATAGAATGGCTCCAGCTATGCTAAAGGAGTTGAAGGAGCAGTTGAAAGATCTCTTAGAAAAGAATTTCATCAGACCTAGCAAATCCCAATGGGGTGCACCAGTCCTCTTTGTCTGGAAGAAGGATGGTTCCCTCCGAATGTGCATTGACTATCGGCAAATGAACAAAGTCACCATCAAGAACAGGTATCCCCTCCCTAGGATTGATGACTTATTTGACCAACTTCACGGTGCTAAGTGCTTTTCAAAGATAGAACTAAGATTCGAATACCATCAGCTCAGGGTTCGGGAGAGTGACATTTTGAAGAAAGCATTTAGGACTAGATATGATCACTATGAGTTTGTAGTTATGTCGTTTTGACTAACGAATGCTCCTGCAGCTTTTATGGACTTGATGAACAGGGTGTTCAAGACATATTTGGATATGTTCGTGATCGTGTTCATAGATGACATTCTGACATACTCTCGGAGTGAGGAGGAGCATGCCACTCAGTTGAAGGTGGTGCTATAGACTCTTAAGGATCACCAGTTATATGCTAATTTTAGCAAGTGCGAGTTTTTTCTAGACTCGATAGCATTTTTGGGTCATGTGGTGTTAAGTGAGGGTGTAAGGTGGACTCTCAAAAGATAGTAGTGGTGAATAATTGGCCTACACCATTTAGTCCTTCGGATATGAGGAGTTTCTTGGGTTTAGCTGGTTACTATTGGAGATTTATTAGGTTTTCATCCACTGGAGCACCATTGACTAAGTTGACCCAAAAGAAAGTGAAGTTTTAATGGTCGGAGGCTTGTGAGAAGAGCTTCCAAGAGTTGAAGTTTCGACTCACCTCGGCAGCGATGTTGACCCTAACTGAGGTTACCTATGGGTTTGTGGTAAATTGTGATGCTTTGAGGATCGTCCTTGGTTGTGTATTAATACAGCACAGTGAAATTATAGTCTTCCAGGAAGCTAAAAGTCCATGAAAAGAACAATTCGACTCACAACCTCGAGTTGGCAGCAGTAGTATTTGCCTTGAAGATTTGGAGACACTATATGTACGAGGTCCATGTGGATGTGTTTACAAACCACAAAAGCCTACAGTATGTGTTTACCCAAAAGAATCTAAATCTACGTTAGAAGAGGTGGTTTCTGCTTTTGAAAGATTATGATATGAGTGTCCTTTATCATCCGAGAGAGGATAATGTGGTGGAAGACGCTCTTAGCAGGCTATCTATGGAGAGTGTGATCCATGAAGATGAGGAGAGGAAAGAGTTAGTGAGGGATGTGCATCGGCTTGCACAGCTAGGATTTAATCTTGTTAACTCGATGGATGGTGGTGTCATTATTCAAAATGAATCAGAATCTTCCTTGGTGACCGAGGTCAAAGCTAGACAACAAGAGGATCCTATCTTAGTAAAGTTGAAGGAAGCCGTTCAGAATTAGAAGGTGGAGGCCTTCTCCCAAGGAGGAGATGGGGTACTACGATATCAGGGTCATTTATATGTACCGGGAGTTGATAACTTGAGGGAGCAGATGCTGCATGATGCTCATGGTTCCAGGAACTCTATTCATCTAGGTGCCACCAAGATGTACTGTGACCTACGGGAAGTCTATTGGTGTACTGACATGAAGAATGACATAGAAGAGTTTGTGGCTAAGTGCCTGAATTGTCAACAGGTGAAGGTTAAGCATCAAAGACCCAAAGGTGCTTCAGGACATTAATATCCCTACTTGGAAGTGGGAGGAAATCAATATGGACTTCATTACGGGATTGGCTCGCACTCGCCAACATTATGACTCTATTTTGGTTATAGTAGATAGGCTGACTAATGCAGCCCATTATCTATTGGTCAAAACTATTGACTCAACAGAGGATAATGCTACGTTGTACATTCGGGAGTTAGTTTAGTTGCATAGAGTGCCCTTGTCCATCATATCAAATAGAGGTACTCAGTTTACCTTCTAGTTTTGGAGATCATTTTAAAAGGGACTTGGTACACAGGTCAAGCTTAGCACAACATTTCCCAAGCAAATAGATGGTCAAGAGGAGAGAACCATTCCAAATCTTGAGGATATGTTAAGAGCGTGTGTGATTAATTTTAAGGGTAGTTGGGATGATCATTTTCCTCTCATTGAGTTTGCATATAACAACAGCTACCATTCCAGCATTCAAATGGCTCCGTTTGAGGCTCTCTATGGGTGAAGATATAGATCGCCTATTGGTTGGTTCGAAGTCGGTGAAGCTTCATTGATAGGACCAAATTAAGTCCATGAGGCTATAGAGAAAGTTTAGCTTATAAAGAACAGGTTTAGAACAACTCAGAGTCGCCAAAAGTCCTATGCAGATGTGAGGAGGAGGGAGGTTGAGTTTAAAGTTGATGATTGGATTTTTATGAAGGTGTCTCCCATGAAGGGATTGATGAGGTTCAGAAAGAAAGGGAAACTCAGCCCCCGCTATGTTGGCCCATACAAGATTGTGAAATATGTTTGTAAGGTGGCTTATGAGTTGGAGTTTCCCTTAGAATTGGCTTCAGTTCATCCGGTGTTCCATGTGTCGCTTTTAAAAAAGTGCTTGGGTGATCCAGCTTTGGTTGTTCCGGTGGAGAGTGTAGGTGTGAAGGATAGCTTTAGCTATGAGGAGGTTCCGGTGGAAATACTTGATCGCCAGGTTCGAAAGCTAAGAAACAAAGAAGTAGCTTCAGTGAAGCTATTGTGGAAGAACTAGCAAGTTGAAGGAGTTATGTGGGAAGCCGAAGCAGATATGACAGCTGAATACCCGCATCTATTCCCTCCCGACTTAGTTCCAGCTTAAGGTATCAGTTTCCTCTCTAGTACTCTATTCAATTTCATGTTCAGTTCATGTGGCCCAGTCCCTTTCATGTCAATGTATGTATGTATGATTCATGAATTCAATTCAGTCATGTATTTCAGTCCAGAGACAGTCACTCTATCAATTTTTAGTTCTAATGTTCAGTATTTGGTATGATGTTTGCATTTCTCATCTTTTTAGTAAGTTTATTCACATTTGAGGGAGAATGTTCCCAAGGGGGGAGATATTGTAATACCTCGAAAGCCTTAAGATCAAACTCGAGGGTTGAAACGGAGAAAACTGGATTTTCTACACCAGGTCACTGGATGAGTCGTCCAACGACCCATGAGGTGCACCACAAGTTGTTAAGTGACTCCTAGGGAGGAGGGTGGACTTGATTGGATTTATTGGATTTGGGGTTTACCATGGCTGAGGCCACGAGTTGTGGTAAGGACCACGAGTCGTCAAGTCACTCGTGGCTAGAGGTTGGCATGAAGTGAAAAATTTGGGAAGTGTTGGGCACGACTTGGTCACCAAGAGTCATAGGGTATACTATGAGTCGTGGTGTACCTCGTGGTGACCCTCAGAGGTATGATTTAAGTGTTGTCCACGAGAAGCAGACCACAAGTCATGGGGTTGAGGATGAATCGTCAAGTCCCTCGTTGGGACTGGCATTGAGTTTTTCCTGTGAATTTAGTAAGGGCTTTTCTTTAATTTCTAAGTTCCTAAGGCCTAAACTACGTTGTTTTAAGCTCATTTAGGATTGTTTTAAGAGGTTTTATATAATTCTAAATCACTCCTCTCTATGCATGCAAGACTAGAAGGTTCCTAGTGATCAAGTCTAAATCCATCGATTCTCCTTTAATTTCCTTTGGGCATTCAAGGAAGAGTGTAAGATCAACTTACCCAGGTATGTGAGGCGACGAATGAGAGTTCCTTTCACTCTCATGCACAAAATTCTTCTGCATTTCATGAATCTCAATTCTAGATTTAAGTTTTATGACCTTATGGGGTTTATCTCAATTCTTGTGAAATCCTCTATGATCTATCCATGGGTTAATTCCCTTCATGTATCAAATCAT